>ML801250.1:0-20480 GCA_009831015.1 Picea engelmannii | reverse complement strand
TAATTTGTAAGTACTTCTCTTACTCTTATTCAAATAGGGTGCACCACAAGTGGTTCCCTTGTTATTATATTAATTCTTGTTTAAATCCCAAGAACATAATTTTGGCACTAACTAAGATGCAAATTCATTAAGTTGTTGTCTAACTCCTATATATGTAAATTAAGGCATGCCCCAAGCATGTCCTTCTATATTAATTAGGGTGAAATTCCCCAATGACATACTTTTGGGTATCGATAGGGGTATAAGTTACCAAATGGTTCTTTCACTTCCATCCAAATTAGTAGTTCCCTAAATCCTATACTAATTAGGTTGTAAGTATTAACAATATACTTTTAGGTACTAATTGGGGTGCGGTTCCCAAGTGAGTTTTTTATACATAGTACCCTTTTTATAAATATCATAATTGGAAATATGTTTGAAGATAGTCAAAACAAGTCATCAAAATCTGGAATGTACTTTCAATGAAAAATTAAAAATGATGGAATGTACAGATGTGCCAAGTTTGTTTAAAAACAACGTAATGGTATTCCATCTTCAATTATTCGTTCATGATCGACTTTGGACGTTTTCCATTTTCTAACTTTTTTTTTTTTATTATTGAACTTCTATTAACTTTATGTGCACTACACATACCAAATGACTATATTGACAACTTGTGACATCTGACCGGTAGTCTTGAAAGTGAAGATGAGTATAGTTTTGACGGGTTTCTTGAAAAAAATATCCTTTCAATACAATGGATCATCTTTCATATATAAAACTGTTATCATCAAAATCTTCTAATAGCCTCATCTTTTGTTCTGTGCATCGCATCAAACAATATTTCACGTTTTCAATGTTGTCTACAGGTGCAACCATGGAAAAAACATCTCCTGCAAATAATTGGATATATTGGACAACAAATAATTCGTGTTAGATTATCACACAAGTACATCTACAAGTTATTTGAAAAAATTTAAACATAAAAATTTTACCTTCTCTAACAAGATCAGAAACTCTATCGCCATCAACTGACACTATAGTTTCATTTGATTCCATCTCCTCTGAGCTTGCAAGTGGCATTTTCCTTTTTACATTAAGTTCAGTATGTCTCCAAGCTTTAACATATCCTGCATTTTTGTTCTCGCAAATATCTATGGATTATGTGTCCTCTATGCAAACTGAACAAAAACAAGAGTCATTTCATCTATCAAATGCAACCCATTTTGAAAATGTTTTGTTTTAACTGAATGTATTTTTCTTGTCCCAGGTATTTTACTGGCGTCGTATGGGATTGATCTATTTACATATTCGATTCCAACAAACCAAAAAAACCTGCACAAGACAAGAACTTGTTAACTTGAAATCTCTCAAGAAAATGATTGAAGATTGAATATAAATTTGAACATGTTCAAATCTATATATCCTGTGGACATACATGTAACATTTATATATATACACACCTACGCACATCCCTTGATGGATTATATTCATGTCTTAGCGCCATGTTGCACCATTCAACAACTTGTTTAGCAGATTCAAATCGATTGGCATGAGGGTTCAACTGATACCTTCGAAGTGCTCGTTTTATACATGCCCCTGCACCGTCATGCTCTCCTTTTCCACGACCAGTCTCAAAAAAATTCCAACAATGTGTAATGTTTAATTTTTTATGAAGACGACATAACCAATAGAATAATTGTGCAGATTTGCACTGACCCGCACACCCATTGAACCATATCTAATGTCAATCGAATCTGATTTCGCGTTCTTTCAATGAATCATAAAATTTATGAAAACAATGTTGTACATAATGGGTGTCGTGTGCCCGATCATCTCTTATATAAAAGTGATATTCTTTAATAACATGTCAATTGTCGTTGGTACTTTCTATGTTTGGAAGACTCTGTTGAGCATGTCTATATAGAACGTGGACAAATATCATGACTTGATCAGAATGATAATATTCACTCTGTATTTCTTTTTGTGCAGCGAATGTGTAATTCTCTGCAAAATCAACTACAGACAAAATTGTCCCTGGTGGAAACACTTCATGGGATTGTTTGAATTGTAGATCTTGCCATCGAGATCTATGTGAATTATTGGTGTATTTATATATTTCTTCCTCAAACTTCTTAAAAAATTCTATCACGCTGATTTTATGTACCTTCAAATCAATCCTTTTGGAAATAACATTTGAAGAATGTGGAGCCGTGCTGCTCATATATTCATATCTCTTCCAATTGACTCTTATATTAGAAAATGATTGATCATTCATATCAATATGACACTTTGAATGAAACAAATTTAGATTTCCACAACGATCACATTTCTTTCCACCAACACATTTTTTTTTGTAAAATAAATCATCATATTCTCTTTCACATAGAATTTCAGATATAAAAACATGGAATGTGGAAGGAGGAGGTGAACCTGGCCATAAAGTTTTACCAAAATCCAAAAAAGTGTCGTAATACAACTCAAACTCCACATGATAACAACAACAACACGTGTTGTAGATAGTGATGGGTCTAACAAACCATGGTTTTTGTTGCACAAATGTATTGATGGAAATTTTAACTTCTTTGTGCTCTTCTTTGAACTTATTAAACAACTCTATTTGTGTCATTGGAAATATATGTTTTGGATGTTCTTCATATTGATTTCATGCTATTCTTCATCACAACACATCCCTTGTATGTGGTGAAACACAAGATTCTTCCAACCAACAATTACGGGCCAATTCTTTAACATTTTCTGCAAGTCTATCTTTGTAGGGTTGTCTAGAAATCACTGTCCAATAAGCCAATTCATCATTTACATCTATTTGGAAACATAATTTTCTATGTTTGTGCAATGTTTTTCTTGATGTTCCCATCGTTTTTTCCATGTGTTGTATCAAACGATCTCTTATATTGCTAGATGAAACAACTGTTGTTTGTATCACTTTACGTGCAACATGTACATCTTCTTTTCAAGATTTTCCAAAAACTTTTAATACACTAGTTATATTGTTAAAGACATTCTATGTCACCTTTGTATCCTTTGTCGACTTTTGAATACCCAATAGTGATGTACCTTCTTTTAACTTTCTTTACTTCATTAGACAAAGTAAAAGTTGAGCTTGTACTGTTACTGATTCATGTTTGAAAAAAGTATTATACATATTCTTAGTTCGATATCTTATATAATGCTTAGCTTTGTTCTTCCCAAATTTGTCAATATCAACATTTTTTAATATTTCATCATCAATGTTGATAGATTCTCTGGCATATTTCAATTTAAAGTTTATATTAAAAAACATAACCTGAACATAAATTCACTAAATTATATATACTTGAGTGTTCATCTTGTATTATCTAAATTTATGTACATACCTATAAGTGATTCGTCTTCTGCTTCAATTTCATTTTCAATGTCTTCTGCTTCAATTTCGGTTTCAATGTATTCTTCGACATTATGAGACAAATCTATTTATGTTTTTTGAAAAACATCAAATTGTAATTACAATCAATTATATTAAATTTACAATATTTTAAATTTGAATTCTATACTTTGAATTTTGTACTTTCTGAATATAGTCCCAATGTGTGTCGTGTGCTTGATCATCGTATGTGCATGCATACCTGGTTGAACTTCTTCTCGTCGAAAATATCTTTTGACATTATCATCGTTTCTTTCTTCAATATTTGCACGTTCTTATTTCTTTCTCCGATAAAGCTCTTTCCTTTGTTCGATTTGCCGAGTATCATCTCGAGTGCGATCATATTTTCTCGTGCGCAAACTTTTGTTTCCCATGACTTTTATAGTTATCTGTAAAAGATATGTTCAACAAAGACTTCACCTTGAAAAAATGCTCAACATTTATCTTTCAACATATAAATTGTTATTCCAATAAAAACTTGAACAAACATCAATTACCTTATTCAACAAAAACCAAAAAGATGATTCGAAACTTTGTTTAAGTGCTCTAGAAAACCACCATGTATCGATATCGATCCTCCAATTAAGCCTATGGAACAGAGGGAAGAAATAAATAAAGAAAAGAATACAGTTGCAATCAGTAATATAAATGCTTTGAAATCCCTATCCCCGAGCTTATATCTGTCTATCCATCCGATGAATTGTGTAAAATGTGTTCAGATGAAAGCCTATTTATACAATTTGGCACGAAATGAAACGATACGACGTGTCTTTTCATTTTTTCCGGCCGACGGAATTTGCTCAACAGCCTTTCGGTCGAAAGAAGGGTTTTTCGGCCGAAAACCTTGAAAACCGTTCAATTTTGATGGTTTCCATTAGATTTTAGTCTTTCGACCGAAATATTAGTTTTTCGGCCGAAAGTTTATTTCGGTCGAAAACATGAAATTGGGACTGAAAACAAAAACCAAAGAATTGCCCCAAGCTTACCTGAACTTCGGAGGTTGCAGATTACTACAAATACTTAGAATTTGGTTTCGAAAATGACACCAGCATTTCCAAAATTGAATCTACTTTCAATTCCTATAATTTGTTTTCATTTTCTTTATTTTTATTTAATTTTATTTAATTTTTTTTAAAAATCACTACATAATATTTTCAGCAGACATTATGATTCGGTGAAATGAAATATCGGTATCTCTAAAAATATAAAGTGAAAAATTTGGAAACAAATATATATTCATAATCCTTAAATTGCTCTTTTCAAAAGGGTATATTTAGATTTTAGTTTTAAGTAAAAATTAAGATAGATACAAGGTGTAGAAAAACATGTGTTTAAAATCTGCAACGTTTTCAGCTTGGTCAATTTCAAAAAATTCTAGAAATTATAATATTCATCTGTTAGATTCAAAATTATAGTCATAATAAAATAGAGTCTCTATAGATTGTTGCAGTATATTTCGTTTCTTAAAAACAGAAGTTTAATAATAGATACATTGTTGTAGAAAAAAATAACTCATTATCATTCCTTTCATGTTTAAGGAACATATTGTTAAACAATTGTCAAATTGACATATCAAATCGTGATAATTTTTTTTTGAAAAATAGTCATTGGAAAGCTAACAAAATTCTTCACAAGTTTTGTTTTTACTGTAAAGTGAAATTCTAAATAAATAAAAAAATTACTTTTGTATGACGAAAGTTGAAGAACTTGTGAAAATACAGTCTTTTTTCTCATAAAACAAGCAAAAGTGTTACCTATCTTCATGATTTTACCCAAGAAACCCTGTGATTTCTAAGCTATGGCTCAAGTTGAGGAACTGATAGAGTTACTGAACACTCTAATCCTCTCTTCTGTAGACAATACAATCACCATTGACACAACCACTTTGCAGTCTGATGTAACTTGCTTGTAAGTTTCACAAGCGAAAGCAACATTAATTCAAACTCAGACTCAACTTCTTCACGATGCACTTGAGCGACACAATATTCGACAACATTCTAAACTACTCCTTGTTTAGAACCCTATTTTCAAAGATTAAGAAGATGATGATGCTGATTCATATCAACAACCATCACACAAACAACTCAATGAGACAACTTCAGATTCAAGTATAGATGAAGATCAACTTCTTCTTTCCGAGCGGATCATCAAACCTTGGGAAGAAATCAGGAACAAACAAGGATAAAACATGTATCAGATATGAAAAGGATTTCACCTTTCATAATCTAGATTACACCAAACCGATCCAATTTCAAAAAAGTTCAGATTCACCTACTTCAGTTCAAGAGAAGATTCCAATATGCCAACATTGTCAATGATTTGTCCACGTGGAAGATTAATGTTTCGATCTTCATCCTTGTGAACATTGTGGACAACACAATCATCCTTCAGATAGGTGTTTCAAATGCAAGACAATTAGAAGAGTAAAGAACCACTATGGGTGGATGACTTCTTGACGATGGTCATCAATAACTAAGAAAATGTCTCAGTCATACAGAAGAATTCACTCTCGAGTATTGACGCATCTTGCAGTGAAAGGATTTACATCTTTTCACCTTGTCCCTGATAGGGGGGGAACAAAATCAATGATTGACAGTCAGGCTTCCGGTTTCTAAGTCTTACAAATCGAGCAATAACAAGCGAGTGTGATTGGTTTTTGGTTTTCCTTAAACCACCACTTAGTAGAAGACTTACAGCTTCTACTAGACAATGGTTTGTGGTTTCCCTTAAACCTCCACTTGGAAGAAGACTTTCAACTTCTTCTACGTCACAGTTTATGGTCATCTTTAAACCAACATTCGCGAGCACTTCCAATTATTAGAAGACATCAACTTCAACTTCTAGCTAACTTAGGAAATGTTCTGGGAACCATTGAGCCTAGAGAAGGGTTCCAGACTTTGTGATCATCCTTAAACCACCAGATTGTTTTGTGGTATTCCTTAAACAACCACCATCATTCGGTTTGTGGTCATCCCAAAACCACCAGACTCAGAGAGTGCATTCAACCATCAAGAATTGTACACTTCGATATTTCAGTTGCCCACTTTTAGATATCATCTCTCACCTTGGACGCACATACACCCCTTTGGATTAAGGAGGGGGGGGATGTTGGAAACATAACTCATTAGGGTTATGAACTTCACAGAATGTGAAGAGTCAAGTTCATGTAATGATTGTTGGGAGTCCAAGATACCTTGGAAGTTGAATCCAACGATCACATTAATGTATATAAACATGTATTATATCTATGAATAAAATGTGCTTCACACCTTATCCAATTAAGGTTCAAGATTAGTCAATTCTATTTAGTTGGCATGTTTAAATAGAAGCCCAAAGATATTATAACATTGTTTGTGTGTTGAATATATTAGGTCATCTCTTTATTATCTTTGGGCTTCTATTTAAACATGCCAACTAAATATAATTGACTAATCTTGAACCTTAATTAGCTTCTTTTGTATTATTTTATCCTTTGTGGTAGAAAAATATTTTGGAGACATGGATTATATGTTGTTTCTTTCATGTTTTAAAGATACTCATTTTTAAGATAATCTCGAGCTCACAACTAATTATTTTTTTCCTCTTGTCCTACTACTTATGTTTCCCACGACTTGAAATCTCTAGTGTATCGTTAGTCACATGAAGAACACACCATCATTTCTCCTTTCCCTTATGATACATCTTATCTTATAATGTGATTTTGTAAATTATTATGAGTAGCTTGATGGTTTTTGAAAAAACTTTGTAGAATAAGGGTCAAGGTGGCCAATAAAGTACATATAATACAAAAATTTAGAGGTATTATATGCCTTACCTCTTGTAGCTTTACCATCAACTTGATCAACTTCTAGACCTTACTTGCATAGAAATATGAAGACAAACTAATTAAACTAAAATTATTGTATATCTTCCACTAGTATACAAAATTCAAGGATTTATAACAATTTTTTTTTTCACACTAATCACCCAAACAAAATGTGGATATTTGACTAGAAATATGCAATGTTTATCAAAAGACAAATATATTGTGTTGTTTCATGCGATTAGGATTAGGTGCAGGTCTTGATCTGAATTCATAGAATATACACATTGACCACCAACTTCTTAGCCGAAGGGATCTTTCTAGAGTGTTACAAGTCGACTACTTTTTTTGCAATACTCTCAGAATGGGGAAATACATGTTTTCCACACAATGATAATATGATGAATATTATTAAAACCCCAAATCATGTTTAATTGCATATATTACTTTAGAATATTAGTGCTTTTATCATGGTTTGGACTCAATTTGATTGATCGGGAACCTCTTCAATGGACATTGGTTTCTCTCCTAAAAGGCTATCCATATCTTCTGCAACTTTCAAGACTAACTTACCCCTTTTGGAGGTTCTTGAAAATATACCTTGTGCTTTCTACTCTTCAAGGATCCTTTGAATTGTTTCATTTTGTATCTTTTCCTTCATTTGAAAATTTGTCTTCAATTCTTCTATGAATTCTCCTTGGTCTTCTTGTTCCTCCACTAAGCGACCAAATGTAACTCCTTGATTCTCCTTTATCTAGACTACAACTCTTACTGCAATCAAGATGCAATGTATATCTTTCCTCGTCGATGTTGAGATGAAAATTATGTTCCTTTGCTACTTGGAAGGTCCTAGGTCACAGGGTCTACCATCCCTACAAAGGTCTCATCCCATTTTTTTACCTTCCTTTGAATGTTTGGGATGCATCTTCTTCCACAATTGGTATGTTGTGATTATATCCCCTAATCCTTCAATAAATATCATATAAGGAGGTTGGTGTTGCAATGGAATCATGGGAGAGGGGTTCCCAAGATGCAATCCAATGTCACTAGTCCAATGAAATATATGGTTCATCAATTTGAGTCATGTTTAGTGTTTTATGGTGAGTTGCAACTCACTTCCTAAATCCATCCAGGAACACATTGAGAATTTGGTCCTGGGGCATATAATCCAAACCAAGTAGCATAATTTAGTTCTATGAGCTCATGTAAGTGTGTTTGGCTAAGGCCGACGTGAGCATGATATACACAATCACCCAATCCAATGTTTTCAAAAATACACTCGTAGTGCAAAGATTGCGATCTCTTACTGAGCAAAACCTTAGTTATGAAGATCATCAAATAAACCATTTTATAGAAAATGGAATCATGGGAGAGGGGTTCCCATAGCTGTAATATGATGTCATGAATCCAAATAAATCGATGATTCATCAATCCAAGTCTCGGTTAATGTTTTATGGTGAGTTAAAACTCGCTTCCTAAATCCATTCAGGGACACATCAAGAATTTGGTTCGGGGCATAAAAACAAAACAAAGCAGAAAAATTGAGTTCCATAAGATCCTGCAAGTGTGTTTGGAAAAGGATAATGAGGGTATGCTATACACAATCACTCGATCCATTTTTTTGAAAAATCTACCCCTTAGTGCAAAAAATGCATTGTCTCTTACTAAGCAAAACCCTAGTTCCATAGATCATCGAATAAAACATTTTCTAGGAAATGAAATCATAGGAGAGGGACTCCCCTAGTTGTAATATAATGTCACGAGTCAAACTCAATTGTTTCTTTTTTGATCTGAGCTCCAATTAGTGTTTTATAGTGAGTTACAACTCACTTCCTGAAGCAATTTAGGGACATATTGAGAATTTGGTTGGAGGGCATAAAAGTCGAACCGAGCAGCAAAATTGAGTTCCATAAGCTCCTACAAGTGTGTTTGGTGAAGGTTGACGTGATCATGCTATACACAATCACTCGATCTAGTGTTTTTAAAAATTGATCCCTTAGTGCAAAAATATGTGTGGGAGTGGATTTGGGGAGTAGCCTCCTTTTGGAATTATAGATAAACATGGCTGGTAAAATGGATAATGAAACACCTAATACTATAAGGACACAACCAAGATGCTATTAGGATGCAAAAAATACATTGATGAGACATAGGAGGCTAATACAACATAGTTAAGACACATATGTGATACCTAGGATGCAAAACTAATGCAAGTAGGATGTTATGAAGGCACTAGTAAGACATCAAGGAGACCCTAAGACCCTAGTAAGATTGAATTATGATGTAAAATATGACCACAAGGACACTCAAGAGACAATAAATGTAATCTAAGGACACAAATGAGATGGTAAAAAGACACTAATTGGATGCTAAAATACTTATGAGGATGCTAAAATGATGCAATATTAATAAAAAGGATGCATAATAGGATGTTATTGAGATGAAAAAGGACAAAATATAAGGATGTAGGAGAGAAAAAAAAAATGACACCTCCTACTGTGTCCTATTTTGCATCTACATTTCACAAAAACAAAGAAAAAATAACAGAAGGAGAGGACACAATTTGGAAAAAAATTCATAATGTCATTGTGCAACTTATGATTCAACAAGAAATACTAACTTTCATCTAATATCTCAAGTCAATTCTATCTAAAATATTTGGATAAAAATTATACTAGGAAGACAACATATAGAAAAGGTTATAAAAATGTTAATGAAGGCATTATCTTAACAAAAATCAAGAAGCTCAACCACTTACTATGATAGTTGGAAGTCTATTTTGATTGCCATGGTTTCATAAATGAACTATATATATATATATATATATATATATATATATATATATATATATATATATATATATATATATATATATATATATATATATATATAGATGCCAAGACATGCCAAGATTGGGTACGATTCAAGCAACTATTGAAGAAGCAACTATATCCCTTAGCATATGAACACAAAAAAGAGATGAAAATACAATACCTATGATATTCAGATGGGGATAGTAGAAGATTTCCTCGATGTTCTCGTGACCCTTTTTTGGAGTGCACTCCATCAATTAGGCCAATACAAAATTCAATCTTGCTTACTTGAGAGTGCATTTCTAGCTTTCATGCCCAAGCTTGAGACAATTATTTTAGCTCTCATGCCAAAAAAAATCGAGATGTCATGTTTCTTATACCCTTCATCCATTCTTTTGAAATGATAATTTTTAGCCTTAGGTCTTCACTTGAAGGATGATTTCAATCAACCTTTTTGTGCCTTAGGCTAGTTTTTGGGATCAAAGTTAAAATAAGTGAGGTGATTTTACCTAAAAGTGGGAAACCTCATTTTGTGCCAACATCAAAACTAGGTTTTCCTTTAACTACGACTATGAATAAACAAAAGCCAAATATAACCACTCCACATACAAGAAAAACATTATATTAACAACCAATTTCAAACTTGGAGCAAAATTGCAAAATGAAGTCTAAATTGCCTTGTCTTTTCAAATTTTGTATTTTACATACACTTCCATTCTTTGTTTTTAAACAAAGCGGATTTTATGCTTATATGTATTAATGAATATAATGTGAATCAAAACATCCATTTCTCGATTCCAAAAAATCTAAAAGAGAAACTCAAGCACTAAGAGAAAAAAATTGTATGTATGAATTTATGATGCTTTTATGCCTCATTGAATAAATTTAAATGTTTACATTGAATGAAAGATTGTTCCTAAAAAGAGAGTGGTGAAGGATCACTTTTCCATTGCATGGAAACTTATGCCAAGTCAAGACTAAAGAGGGGAAATATTATATTATTCTTATTGTAAAAGAATAGACCATAAACCAATCATTCAATAGTACGAATGAAGAAAACGAGGTACCGTAGTAAATTTAACTACAAATGCATTGTAGTTTTCAACCCATATTTCTTATTTTATGTTGTTAAGGTTTGGCTTATAAACCTAAATCTTTGCTATGCAAGCTACCAAGACCCAACACTTGATATAGTTTCAAAAACTTGTAAAGGTCATAGATCAATTATCTAGGTACATAATGAGGTAAACAATATGTCTCTGGAAATATATTGAACAAACATATAGCTTGGGAACACTTCAATTTTCTTTTCTAGTGCTAAAGAACAATTTTTTTTTTTTATCATAATAGAATCTTAATCTTAAAGATGTAATAGTGAATTTTGACCTTGACAAGCTATGCAACTTGTGTAGTTCACAACTTAGGCATAAAAATCAAAATCAATAAAATGCTCATTGGAAATATTATGAAGAGCACGGAAAGGTAAAACCAATGGTTTAAAAAACGATTCCTAAGGGTGGCTATTATATCCTATTCAAAATCTAGCTCACAAGGAGGTCACCTACTAATAAGGGAAAGGGTCCAATGTTGGAATTTTCACAAACCACTCCTAATTTTGATGAAATATGAAATGATTAGTATGGGAACACAATTTATATTTTCAAAAATAAAAAATAAATTGGGAATGACTTTTTTAAACACAAAAAAAATTATGATACTTGAAATAGGCCAGAAAGGGGTCAAATTGGGTTTGATTGCATGCCTAGGAAACTTTGTTGGGCACAATTACCTTAATGGTGGTTTTTTACGAACATGTAATAATGACCATTGTATGCTTAGGAAATATGGAAATTTGAAAATTTAGTTACAATACAATCACTTTTCCATCATGGAAACTTATGCCAAGTCAAGACTAAAGATGGAAAATATTGTATTATTCTTATTGTAAAAGAATATATGCTCATTTAATCTTTAAATGAGGATAGATTGTAAATTAAAAAATTAGCTACATAAACTTGAAGGCCTTTGCACTCTTGCAGGGGGTCTGTTTTTGCATTGTAAGTTATCTTTGTATGTGAAATAGAAGGCCATCATTAGCTTATGTTTTATACTTCTAAATGCAATCCCAAGCCCATCTTTTCAAAATTTTGCTAGGTGGTGTTCAAAGATACCATTGTTCTTATTAATGGGCCTTCAAGTGCCTATGATTCTTTGGATAACTTGGGCACAATGAAGGACACCAGTGTTAGACTCATTCATTAAGAACAATTAGGAGTGAATTATAAATGCATTGAAAAATTAACAAAAATAGCAAGCAAGCAACATACCTCGAAATAGAACATATAAAAATAACAAAAAACCCACATACCTATCTACCTACCTATGGTCATTCAAGTAGACCATCCAGATCACTTCTAATACTAATGGTCTCCATTAAATTCTCGTGCTCAGAGTAAGGCATAAAGTATCGTACCTTTGATGAATTCTTCCTTGGCATTGTTTGTAGTTGGAGGTTTGTACCAACAACTAAGTTCGTATAGTGGTATACAACTTCACCTAGTCTGTAATATCAAAATACATAACCACCTTTCTCCCATGTTCTTTCATCTTGTGTCAGATATTATCCTTTAATAACCTTTGACCTAATTGGAAATTGATTGCATTTAGAGTTTGTTGGTGAGACAATGAGGATATACTTTCCCTCTAAGAAACAGACCAACTAGTATTCAATGCTTCATTCATTGCCTTTTGAGGCAACCACTGTGTATATGTTCCCTGCAAAATATGGAGTGCTAACACACGAGTACACTAAATCAACAAGCGTACTACATTCATGCTAGTTAATCAAAATTAATAAAATATTCAATGAACCTAGTTGTATGAGATCCAAGACATGATCATAATGTGGTGAAATAGTTGATTGGTCCTCCTTCAACTATGATTATTCAATTGTGATACATTGAAAAATGGGGAGTGATACATGATCCCATATATCAACCTAGTCTATGGATTCACAATTGCCCCATTGACTATTACTACATGGACCACATAAGCGAACAAGTTTTCTTGTCCATATTTCAACTATAGTAATATTTGATGTTCAAACTAAATAAAATGCACGAGTGCATTTTATTTTTTTGCATTCAAATGTATGTGATTGATTTACATTAACCACCTTTTGAAAACATATCTGCACATGTCCTTTCCTTGTTGATTGGTCTTCTCACCTTCTTGTTCCCTTTTCCATTACTGGAGAACACCATTCAACAATATATTTTTCTTCTCGAATGAGGGAATGTTTTTAAACTTCATTTCTTACCTGCAAAACACAGTTTTGATGCATGCTCCTACTCCATCACACTCCTCTTTCCCACTCCTTGTGTCAAAATCGTTCCAAATATGTGCGCCTTGTATTTTTTGTGCAACATACACAACCATTGAAATACATGAGCATTTTTTAATTGGCCCACACAACCATATGACCAAATCCAATGTTGATCCATCTGTATATTGTTCTCCTTCAAGTGATTTTAGAACAACTAAAAGCAATGTTGTACATAAGATAGGTCATGGAACCTATCACCACTTATGTAGAAGTGATACTCCTTCAATATAATGTATTTGTCTTCACTACTATATGGCCAATACTTGTATCTAATATGGACCATTAGGTTGTCATTCTTTGAGTGATAATATTGGCTTTGAATCTCATTTTTAGGATGAAGGATGTAGTTCTCAACAAAATCAACGATTGATAATATAATACAAATGTGGAATTTATCTTTTCATATTCTAAAATTCTCCTCCTACCATCAAACCAAATGGACATGTTGAACTTATTGTTGGGTCTTTTCGAAGAAATCCTTGATGGAGTCACAAACCTATACCTGGTGGGAAAACAATAAAGACATATATAAGTTCATTGTTACAATAAATTCCCTAGTGACATTTCAAAGTGAAATATGAAAGAAAATATACCATTTAAGTACACATTACTAACTTGGGAAGTCACCAACTGCATATTTTTTTCTTTCAAGCCATACTCCAGTATCATATGTGGCATATTTTAAGCTTTGCACGTCAACCTCCTTCCTCCCCAATTCACACTCATCACTCACATTCATGCACTTGTTCAATAATTACATTCCACTGCACCTAGGGCATGTCCCATCTATGCAATATTTTTGATAATATGTACAACCCTCTGGCCTTGTACACATGATTCTATGAATAAAGTCTCTAGATGATGTTAGTTGTAATATAATTAAGCATTCCCGCACAAGGGTGTTATGCACAATACAAAATGTGTGTGTTTGTGTGTGTGTGATAATAATAAGCATATTCAATGTGGTATCTACAACAACATGTGTTATGTATTGTGTTTGTTCGAACATACCAAGGCTTGCATTTCTTGAAAGATATTTGGCCCAAGTTAAGTGCACTATGCTCATTACTAAATCTCTCATACAGTTATGTCTTTGTCATGTTAAGAAAGTGTTTAATGTGGGGTTCATGGTCCCTAGAAATCCTTCTTAATTTTAGTGCATCCTTTTGGTTGGAAGAAGGCCTAGTGTTCTCATCCCCCAAAAAATGTACTAGTCCCTTAACTAATCCAATTAACTTCATGCCAAAATGAGGTATCCTATCAGTGAAGAGACACAAATATGTTTGGCCTACCATGTCTAGGATATCTCATCTAATAGAATACTTTCAAATGGTTTTGACATTACACTTAATGAGATGACATGTTTATTTGAGCAAACATTGTTTTCTTGTGATCTTACTAACATTTGATCATGGAAATATACATTGGGTTGCATTGCGGTCTTGAGAACGAGTTTTATTGCCAATTTTATGAAAAACATCCATAAGGATTCTAACAATATGATTACTTGATTTTGAGCTTTTAACTATTTTAATGCCTAAAATTCTCCTAACAATAGTCGAGATCCTAGATTTTAATAAAGATAGAAATAATTGACATTTAGCTACATTAGATTATGGTTCAAAATATTCTTAATAATTTTGTATGATTGATAAAAAATAATTCAGTTAGGTAACTGACCTTCAAGTGATGTTATATTACTTTCATCCACCCGATGCATTTAGGAGTTCTTTGACACACACTTCTTTGTCTAGGTAGGGATGACAAACCCATATTCTAGCACTCTTAACCTCTCGGTTATGGAGTTACAAACATAGGAGTTATTTTCCCTTCAATAACTTGTGGGTCAAATTTCATAGGAGAGTGCACATTCTCATGGGTATTTTCTAGAATGTCTAACTATTAAACAAGAGGTTTCACCAGAAGGTTGTGCACTGGTCGCCTCTATAATTTCATCCATACTATAATTTGCTCAAAGCAAATCCATCATCGTCTACTCATCCAAAACAACTTATCTTGATGAAACAATCATTAGAGGTTCAATAAAGGTCATAATTGGATTGGCCTTTACTGAAATCTTGCACTTTTCTTATGGTGATGGAGGAGAAACAACAATGGCATCTATTATGCTAGTTGGATTAGCCTTTGTTGAAAGCCTGTGTTTTTCCATACCCAACCTTGCCTTTTCTCTTCCTTCAATGAATTTTTCAATGGGTTTCTCTTTCCTTGAATATTTTCTTGATTGATTACATTTATTCTCCATGTTTACATGGATTTCCAACAAGAAAAAGACAAAATGTTTCCTTCCAACCACAAAAAAATATAAAAATTGTATGTTGTTGCATTTTTTTGCAAGATATGTCAAGAAATTTGCAGAAATGGGATAATTTTTTGGAGAGAATGAGGTGGGGATTTGTGTTTTATTTTTTTATTTTTTACCTCACAAAAGCATGCACACCCTATAGAATGTGTGCACATTATAACACTCACGCATTCTAGAGTGTTCACACTCTTAGCAAAACAAATCAAAAATCATGGTGGAACATACCCTTAATCAACATATTTAGACATTAGGGATATAGAAGGGGGATTAGGGGCATGGGGGCCTATGATTGAATGTGGTTTGAGGCCTAGGGTACTAGGATGAAGGTGCACGATTTGTGGGGCATCAGGGAGGATGTATGGGCATAAAGATCTTAGAGCCCAGGTGTAGGGGGGTTAGGGGTTGGGTAGAGGTGGGGGCCCAAAGACATATGGGGATAGGTTTCAATTCAAGGTAGGGGCCTAAGTGTAGAGAGGGATAAAATTCTAGAAGAGGTAGTGGACCAATGGTTTGAGTGTTGGGTTGTTATATTATTTGCAATGAAAGAACAATCATTTGAATGTCTAGTCGAGGTAGATCAACTTGGTGATTAGTCGAATTATGAGTTAAGTCAAGTCGATGGTTAAGTTGAGGTCAAAGTGATCGATGGGAAGTCGAAGGTTGACAGGAGGACAAGTGGCAGCTGACTGAAGACTGACTGGAGGTCGACTAGTAAACTGATTGGAAGTCGACTGTAACATAATCTTGAGATTCATAAAATTGCAGCCAATGATCTGCATGGATCTGTAACCATTTTGGGTGCCATGATTTAGTGTTTTGCATGGTGTAAAACCTATAAATAAGGCATGTTGTAATTTTATTAGATCGATGTTCATGTAAGTGTTGTTGGCCATGTAGATGCAAGCCACATTGGCTACATGGTTGTTCTTGTGTAAAACAAGAGAGTGTGATGGAGATTGTGTCTTAGGTGTAGACCAAGGTTAGTCATGTAACTCTTTATTCAATGAATGAATAAGGAAAAAAGAGAGCAAAGCACTCAAGGAATGTTGGTTTTCCCAATTAAGGGTTTCCAAGGTAAAATCTTTGTGTACTGTGTATGATTGCCATTTATTTCTTGCTTATATCTGTCTTCTCTTTCTTGGTCAGTTTAGTGTAAGGGTTAGTTATTCCCAACATTGAGTAGGGGTGGGGACAAAGGGGTAGAGGGGGAGAGGGGTTGGATGGAGATAAGGGCCTAATGGGAAAGTGGGATAGGGGTAGGGGTTGGGAGCTAGTGGTGGAAGGGACTCATGGGAAGGGGTATAAGGCTTAGTGGTGGAGGTGGGGTGGAGGGTGGCTAGAGGCATAGTCTTAGGTCCAATGGATGAGGGGCCTAAACGAGTAGGGGAAAAATTACCTAATGGTAGAGGTATGGTCCCATGTGTGAAGGAGCACATGGGTGTTAGATGCCTCGGGTCAAGGGATAAAGTTTGGGTCATTAGGACCTAGGGGCATAGGGTCTAGGGGGAAAGTGGCCCAAGGGTAAAGGAGTCTAGGTGTCGGGTAGAGGTGGGGAGCCAAGTAAACATGGATCTAGGGTCCAAGAGATGGGTACCAAGGGACTAGTGTTGGGGGAATAGTTGGGAGGTGAGGACCCAAGGAAGAGGGGGATGTAATGAGGGTGGTGGGGACTATGTAGAAGAGGTAAGGTGGATTTGGGATCCATTGATGAAGGATCCAAGGCTAGGGGGATATGGAATAGGGCATTGGGGGACAAGGGTTATGACTATGTATATGGTTACATACGAGGAGCCGAGGGCTTAGGTTATGGGTTGAGCGAATGTGGTGCCTAGGGTGAAGGGGGACCAAACATAAAGGTAAATGGTGTGAATGTGGCCTTAGGGTAGAGAGGAAAATGAAGAAATAGGGCCCTATGGAAGAGGGTCCAATGGCAGAGGTGATGAGGTCATAAAGGGGAGGGATATGGCCCTAGTGTGAAAGTGGTCAAGCTAGAGGAAAGGGACCAATGGAAGAAGGCATTAGTGGCCTAGGGGTAGATGGGGATCTAGGAAGAGGTAGGGTCCAAAGAGTGGATGGGTTTGGGGATAGAGGCTTACTTAAACTAAGGCTTGGGTCCCCCCCTTGACAATATCAAGGCCTTGAGACCCATACTTAATGATAAAAAACTTGTGAGGCAACTAACATCTTTATCATAGGCTAAGGATAACCTCTAGAGGTAATGTTTAGTGATTTGGGGCACTATTCATGGCTATGGATGCCTCAAATCTTTCTTTAGGACCGAAGGCATGACATTATTCCCTATATAATTTATAGGGCCTCGGGACACATACCTACTGCTCAAAACCACCTAGTGGAACCAACATCCACAATAATAGGCCAATGATACCCTCAAGAGGCTATGCATGGTTGTTAGAGACATCCTTATTTTCCCTAGATGCCTAGAAGCTTCCTTTAGGGCCTAGTGTTCATGTTTCCTCCCTTGGTCATGTCCAAGGCTTTGAGACCCATACCTAGTGCTTAAAAATTCTAGTGGTAACTATATACATAATTGGAAGCAAAGTATGGCTTTGATAGGTCATTTGTGGTGGTTCAAAGTGTCGTTCTTGGACCCATAAGCCTATAAGATTCCTTTAAGTCCTAACTCTTGGTTTTGGTCCCCTAACCATATCCAAGTTATAGGGACTCATACTCAAT
Source organism: Picea engelmannii (assembly GCA_009831015.1). Lineage (NCBI taxonomy): Eukaryota > Viridiplantae > Streptophyta > Pinopsida > Pinales > Pinaceae > Picea > Picea engelmannii. Next base: position 2,060 of record ML801250.1, on the reverse strand, counting down.
GTTCAAAAACTCATAATGCTAACTATGTCCATTCAGAGACCAAGGATACCCTTGAAAGGTCCTTTGTGATGGGTCAACATGTTGTTGATGGCTCTAGATACCTAGAATATTCCTTTAGGACCTAAGTTCATGATTTTCTCTCTTGATCGTGTCCAAGGACTCAAGACCCATACCCAGTGCTAAAAATCTCCTAGTGATTCCCATATTCCCACTTGAAGGCTAAATATCTCATTGAGAGGTCATCTATGGTCATTTGAGATGTAACTCATGACCCTTGTGCCTTCGAAGCTGCCTAAGACCTTGAGAGGTCAGTTGTGGTGGTTTTAGGCATCATGTTTATCCCTATATGCCTAGAATATTTGTATTCCAGCTAAGGCTTAGGTTCCCCTCCTTAACCATATCAAAGCCTTAAGACCCATACCTAATGATCAAAACCTTGCAAGGGCACTAAAATCCTTTCATAGAGGCCAAGGATACCCTCCAGAGGTAATGTGTGGTGCTTTGAGGCATTGTTCATGACTCTGGATGCCTTAAAGATTTATTTAGGACCTAATACATGGATTTATTTCCTAGATTGTTTCTAGCGCCCTCAGGCTTATACATACTACTCAAAACCACCTAGTCACACCGACATCCCCAATCATATGGAAATGATACCATTAGGAGGCCATCTGTGGTTATTCAAGGCATCCTTCTTGGCCCTAGATGGATAGAAGCTTCACTTAGGGAATAATGTTCTCGTTTCCTCCCTTAGACATGTCTAGGGCCCTCAAACCCATACTTAGTGCTAAAAAATGCTAGTGGTACCTATATAATTAGTTAGAGGAAAAGGATGCCCTCAATAGGTCATTTTTGTTGGTTCAAGGTGTCAATCTTGGCCTTAGAAGCCTATAAAATTCCTTTAGGGCCTAACTCTTAGGTTTCTTTCACTGACCATATCCACATTATGGGGACTCATACTCAGTGTTCAAAAACTCATAATTCTTTTTATCCCCATCTAAACACCAAGGATACCCTATGAAGGTCCTTTGTGGTGGGTTAACATGTTGTTGACGACCCTAGATGCATAGATCCTTCCTTTAGGACCTAAGGCCCGAGTTTCCTCTCTCGATCACGTCCAAGGACCAAAAACCCATGCCCAATGCTCAAATATCCTAACGATGCCCATATCCCCACTTGAATGTCAAATATCCCCTTGAGAGGTGATCTATGGTCATTTAAGGTGTTATTCATGACCCTTGAACCCTAGAAGCAAACTAAAAGATCAAGAGGTCGATTGCGGTGGTTTGAGGTGTTGTGTTTGGCCTTATATGCCTAGAAGATTTGTACTTAAACTAGGGATTAGGGTTCTTCCATCCACTATATTAAGGCACTTGACCTCTATTGGTGTTTCTCATGGAACTTGAGCCTGAGAAGTTATGATTAGGGCCCAAGTTTATTGTTTCCCTCCCCTGATCAATGTCAAGGGCCTCATGATTTTGTTTCCCTACCATGACTATGGCTAAGGACTCCATACCCAACTGTGTTGTGTGAAACATCTTAATGGTAGACATATCCAACTACAAGGGAAAAGACCCCCTAGATAGGGCACATATCATTATGTCTCTAGGTTTTATTCATTGCCCTTAATCTCAAGAAGGTTCAATAAGGATAGATAACATTCTTGTTATACCTACCTCTAGAAACATTCACAAGAATGCTTAGTCAGAAAATCATGTGTGTTCTAAAAATGCGTGTGCTCTAGAATGCATGCACATTCTTTCCATTCATTTTTTTGGGTGGGAGCAACAAATTTAACATTTACCTATTTAATGATTTGGTTGCCTCGTATTTAGGTTCAGAATGACAAATTTTGGTGGTTGGGCCACACATACATCAAAACCTCAATTTTTCTAAATGGCTCCTAATATCTATATTTTCACGTTATTTTTGTATAGGATACACAAATATGTCATCAATAAAACTACATACACATATAGAGTTGACTATGTAGATTCCAAATATATATTTAAAAAAAATATTGTTTACTATTTTTAATATATTTTTGTCTTGACATATAT
>ML801249.1:153338-188895 GCA_009831015.1 Picea engelmannii | reverse complement strand
GCTACCAAGGTGAGATTGATGCTATTTAAGTTGAATAATTGGTTACAACATTTAGAGGTTTATTTTAGTGTCCATAATATAGAAGAAGAGCAAAATATTTCATTTTCCTTACTAAAATTAGAGGGTCGTGCACTAACTTGGTGGGAAATCCACATAGAGATACTTAGGTTGGAGCGTGATCCACTAGTGACTAAGTTGAAGGTGTTTAAAACCACCATCAATTCCTAGTTCTACCCTATTTGTTATGTAGAGGACTAGTGGTCCTATTGGACTCACTTTAAGCAAAGGAAAGAACAAAGTGTGCAAGAGTACACGATCGAGTTCAAAAAAATTTCAATTATGTTGGATATATCTCTCAAGAAGCTAGACATACTCCTCAAGTATCTTGGGTGTCTACACAGTCATTTACGGATCTCTTTGAATCTAGGATAATTGATGAGGCTTGTGTGAAAGCACATTACTTCGAGAATATAAGACATAAGAAAGGATAGCCAAGTGGTTCCAAATAGCAAGATTGCCAAGATGCTTCCAAGGAAGGGAAGAAGAAGTGGAAATGAAAGGACAAGAAGACAAAAACCATTGCACATCAGTGCAAGGATCTAAACAACCACTGAAACCATTAGAATATTGATAGTCACACTGAAGATAAGTGCTGGAAGCTACATCTAGAGATAAATCCAAAGAACTATAAGAAGGATAATAAGAAGAAGAACCTGCTAACCATGGATTCAGAAAACCTGGTAGAGGGATAGTTGGATGTGGATGAAAAAATTGTCTGCACTATAGTGCAAAAGGGGGTGGATATAAGAATCCTTCATCACAAGGAAGAGAAGGAAATGAGTAAACTATTCCTTATTGAGATCTAGGTCAAAAAGAACAAGGTGGGTGCTCTATTTTATTTCGGTTCACAAGCCAACCTCATAGCAAAAGATCTAGTCAGCAAGCTTGGATTGGAAGTTCATGATCATCCTAACCCATATCCATTGGGATGGATGAACAAGGATGCAAAGCTCAAGGTCACTAAACAACGTAAGATCAAATTTGATATAAGTGTAGATTATATTTACGATTTGGAGGTAGATGTAGTACTACTTGATGTATGCAATGTGTTTGGAAGCCCCTACATGTACATCAGTGATGAGACCTTCATGAGGATATAAAACCAATACAATTTAATCAAGGATGGGAAGTTTTTCATCATTAATGCACACAATAATAAATCCAATATCTCTATGGTAAGTGCAAACCAAGCCAAAAAATTGATCAACTCTAGTGCGAAGTTTGTATTGCCTCTCTTCAGAGAGAATCAATCAGGTGATGAATCAGTAAAAGCAAAGGCAATTATAGAGGGATGTAATAAAAAGTAGAAACATCAATTGGAGTATTTGTTGTAGGCATAGAAATAAGTGTTTCATAAGCCTAAAGGGTTGCCACCCATTATCCCCAATTGCTAGGGATAACTAATGAGATGATGTCTCAAGGCCCTTAGGTTGTAGACATGGAGTACTGAGAGATGGATCAACCGATAGTATCCACATACCAATAGGTAGAGTCCCACATCACACCACTCACAACCTTATGATCAATGGTTGCACCATTCACCACACCAACTTGGCTCACAAAGGACAACATGTCTTTCTCCATGAGGTAATGAATCCGATGTTGTGGTAAGTGTCATTTTAATAAATGAAGCATTTGAATATGTTGCAAAGGGCCCTTTATTGATTTAAACAAATGTTTGCTTGGAAATTATGTTCTTTGCCTTATTTCACCTTGGTGGTTGACATTGTTGTCCTAGCAAGTGGTCGCCCTCGGGGAAATGGTTGTTACAGGGGGTCTCCTTGATGAGTCATTGTACCGCTCCTGCACATACTTACCACTTTCCATGTTTCTTTCCCTTCTTACCCTCATCTTTTGGGTTTTCAGGCCACATTGACCCAAGAAGGGCTTGTACCTAATTTCATGGGGAGAAGGGGCTAAAGGCCCAGAGGCTTGTAGCTAGAAAAAATAAAATCCAATCAAAAACCTTCCATATGCTCGCCCAGGGATCCCGAGAACAAATAAATGTTTCTCACAAAAATTGAGGGACCCGTAAAATAAATAACTAATTGAACATGCCAACCAAGGTAGAGCGTGTGTGGGCAATGTTTTTCATGCTTAGGTAGAAGTCCCACATATCATCTTCAACTTGGGGAAGCATGGTCAAGTGTGACCAAGGTAGAGTCAATATGGGAAATGTTTTTCATGATTAGGTAGAAGTCCCATTTTCAACTTCAACTTGGAAACACTCTAACAAATTAATGGCAAAAAGGGTTTGGAAAAATCATGCATTGCGGACGAAGGGTAGTACATCCTCTACAAAGTCACCGATAAATGAGACAATATGAGCCATTATATGTCAAGAAACCCCATACCCAAAAGTATCACTCCCATCCACCTCGTACTCTTCACATGACTTAGAGAGGGTCCACCTGGGAAACACTCCTTGACTTGGGGAATGACTCACCCAATAGGTCACCACGACAACCATCCCATACCTAAATTTGGCAAGTTGCAAAAGGTCTTTGAGAATTTGTTTATTTTGAGAGGGGGGATTTGATGCACATGTTCAGGTGGTTGTTTTATTATATATGGCTTACTTCACATGATGTTTGTGACTTGTGAGCTCTTGGAGGGTGAATTTGCTTGTCTTTGCAGGGCCTTGACAGGTTGAAAGTTATTTTGTGAAGGCACAAGGTCACTTGGACCTTTATTTGGGGCACAAAGTCCGTTGGATGGATGATGCACCCCCTCTCCTAGAGACACATGGATGATTGAAATTGCATTTGGAGGCATGAGAGGACACCTTGGACGAGGAGACTAGCCCTCCCTTTGCCCAACTTTTGGCCTTGGAGGCTGAAAATGTCACATTTGAGGGTTAGGGTTGGTGATGCTGGCGGATTTGATGATGAGTTGGCATGTTTTAATGGAGATAATCCCTAGCACATAAAGACGTGGCCTTTGGAGGCCCAATGACTCCTTCAAAATGCTCAACAACTTGCTCTTTAGGCCAAAACATCACCCCTAAAAGGGAATTTTATTTTTGTAATTTAAAATTTAAGTTGTAAATAGATACTTAAAGGAGGTAGACCTCCCTAATTTTTTGTTGACTTGTTGAATGTGGACAAAAGGGTTTTAGGTGATCTCGTATAAAAGGAGGTCACCCATTTGTCATTTTAACACATATAACACTTGAGAATTACATAGTTCTTGACTGAAATTTTCGCCCTCTTAGGGAAAATTGCATATCTCTCTCTTGTGTTCTTTTTGGATGCTAGTTGCTTGTCTCTTTTGGAAGAAGTGGTGCACTGTCTCTCTTGAATGTTTATCTTTTCTTTGTGGTGGAATATACTTGGTAAAGAGGGTTTATCTTGCTATCTTGTGGAATTGGTAAGGAAATTTCTGCATATTTTTAGTGTTTCTTATTGTTTCATGGTTATTCTTGTCTAAACCCTTGGAGGAGTATAAAGGCATACACCCTCCACTAAGTCTATCACATTCGTCTTTGGATAAGCTACTAAATAAGGTTGCTAGGAGGAGTAAAAGGGATTATACCCTCCTAGATTTACCTTGCTAGATTTGTTTTCCCTAGGGAGTAAAAAGGATTGCATCCTTAGGGAGGTAACTCAACTAGCTCTTTCAAAAAGAGATTCCATAACCCAATTGATAAAGGCACTAGTCTAATTTGCATTGGAGAAATCAAATCATTGCATTGGTATACATGAATTTTGGAGATATTGCATTTGTTCAAGTTGGAATCAATTTTACATGGTATAAGCTTGCTTGAGCCACTAGGGCGTCTAGCTTAGCCAAGTAGTTCTCTTTGCTATTAAAAATTAATGCTACAACCATTTTAGCTACATAAAACTATCTCTCTCTCACTCATTGCTTACTAATCCACCACTAAAGTTTACTTGTGAACCTAGATTATTGTTCCATTGATCATTAACTATTGTTTTGATGGTTTACTTGGTCATTTTCATGGCTAGATCTTTCTATTGTAGAAAATTTTTCTACAGCCACAAGGATTCCCTAATATATTGTTGATAACATCATTTTGCAACCCTCTTGAACCATCAAAACTTGTGTCTAAATATTGGGATATTACCTACATGTTTAATACTTGATTGCCCAATAATTATTTGGTATTTTGCATGGTTAATTTTGCAGCTATTGACATCTTACATTGCTGATATATATATATATATATATATATCTGTTCTGTTGCAATTTTGGGACAGCAAGGTTTCTTGCTTGTTCCCCTTGGTTTTAAGGCTTGTATCTTGATCAATTGTCTTCTTTCGGGCATAGCTAACACTGTGGTGGAGGTACTCAACATTTGAAAACCATTCTTCACCAACAAGACTTCATCACCAAGCCTTTATTAATCTCCAAATATGACCTATAGGGTTTTTCACCATCATCTTCTCACTCTCCATCTCAATCCCCCTAGGGTCATCGAGATTCCCTCCTTGTGGCGATTTATCATCACTAAAGCGAGGGGAGTGTCTATCTAAGGCGACAATGGGTAGGTACTCCCATAGTTTTCACGCTCTTGTGGTTTGGGTCGGGCTTTGCCCAACCTAAAATTTGTGTGATGACACCACCTAAGAGGGAAGTGGAGCATGATATACAATTGTTTCATGACTTCCCATTGCCAAATGTTGGGTTGTATAGACAGATTTTCCTAGAAGTAGATGAGGTGAAGAAATAGTTGCAACAATAGTTGGAGCAAGGAGTAATTCAACCAAGAACCTCACCTTGTGGGTCACTTATCATCATAGTACTCAAGATGTATAAGACTTGGAGAATGTGTATCAACTACATAGATTTGAACATGATCAACCTGAAGAATTGGTACCCTATGCCGATGATCAATGATTTGTTAGATAAACTGCAACATGCCAAGCACTTCACCAAGTTGGATCTCAAATCGAGCTACCACCAGGTATGATTTAAAGAAGAAGACACCACCTTCAGGATAAGGCAAGGTCGATATGAATGGATGGTAATGCCTTTTTGTTTATGCAATGCACCAACTACATTTATGTGTCTAGTGAATGATGTATTACATCCCTTTCTAGATTCATTTGTGATAGTTTACTTAGATGATATATTATTTTATATCTCTACCTGGGAAGAGCATATCTCACATCTCATGCAGGTGTTAGAGACTCTAAAAAAATATTAGTTGTTGGCTAACCTTGTAGAAATGTAAGTTTGATCAACAATCATTAGTGTATTTGGAGTATGTGATTGGTAGAGGGGAACTCAAGATAGATCCTACTAAGATGTAGGTCATCTTCAAGTGGCTACTTCCTACTAATGCCACTGAAGTTAGGAGCTTCATTGTGGTAGTGTAGTACCTACAAAAGTTCATAGAATCATTTTTAATTATAACTACACAATTTCATGCCAATGGTAAGAGTTTCTAGTGGGGAAAGAATCCATAGAAATATTTTGATGAGTTGAAACAAAAGATTATTCAAGCACCAATTATTTCATTACCTAACTCACAAAAGACTTTTTAAGTGGAGATAGGTGAAAATGGATATGCTATGGGAGTGGTCTTGATGCAGGGAAGTAAGTCAGTATGCTATCATTCTGAAATATTTCATGGTGGAGTCTTGAACTAACCTGTGTATGATAAGGAACTATATGTTGTAGTTTAGGTTGTTAAGAAGTGGAAGCATTATTTGATGGGAAAGGAAACCATTATCCACACCGATCACCAACCATTGCAGTATTTGCAAGCCCAAAGTAAGCTTCAACAATTCAGTCACTACAAATATATGTGGGTTTTGCAACAATACCATCTAATCAATGAATATAAGAAGGGTAGCACTAATAAGTTGGTTGACATACTTTCAAGGCCACCCTCTTCCAACATTATAACTTTGGGAACTCTTATGCACATGGATCCTTTTACCCATGATGAAGACAAAGACTTACATGGAAGATGGGGACTTTAAAGATGCGTTTAGTAGCTAAAGGGCCAAATTTGTGTAGACGAAGGTGGCATTAAGGTTGACTATCATCTCCATAATGGGTATTTCTAAAAGGTAGACAAACTTTGTGTTCCTAAAGGTGAAAGAATGCAACTTATCAAAGAGACACACACCTCTAAGGTTGCAAGACATTTTGGTGTTGGGAAGACAATTACCAACTTACAAAGGTATGTGTATTGGCCCATAATGAAATAAGGTGTAGCTCAGTTTATTAGAGTATGCATACTTTGTTGTACCAACAAGCCTAGTAATAGAAAGAAAGGTTTATACCATCACTTACTTGTACCCACTAGACCCTAGGATAACATCTTCATTGATTTTGTGGGTGGTTTTACAACAACTATGAGGGGACATGACTATATGTTTTTAGTAGTTAACAGGTTCAACAAGATGCGAATTATTGTGCCTTGCAAAAACACCATTAAAGGAAAAGAAGTAGCAAACATGTTCTTTGAATAGGTTTGAGTGCACTTTGGGATATCAAGGAGCATCATCTTAGACAGGGATACCATATTTCTTAGTGCCTTTTGGACTACACTTTGGGAGAATATGGACACCAAGTTGAAGAGATCTATATTCTTCCATCCATAAATAAATGGCTAGACAGAAGTCGTCAACATGACATTGGTGCAACTTTCAAGGGATTACAACCAGAATCATCCAAAGAACTCCAACAAAAAATTGATTTGTATTCAACACTCTTATAATAGATTGGTCTACACTTCTACTAGTAAGTCCCATTTTGAAACTTTATTTAGGTATTTGTCACCTTCTCCCTTGGATGTTGTATATGGACAATAAGGAGGAGTGAGTGAAGACATCATAGGAGATGCACTAAATGAAAAAAAAATTGTTGAAAATATTAAGTAGATCCATTTACAAGTACAAGAGACATTAAAGAAGTCACATGAAAAAGTACAAGGCCCAACATGATCAACACACAATTGAGAAAAAATTCAAGGTGGGAGACAGACTTTGGTTGCATATGAACAAATAAATGATATAGGATCCTAGTAAGAAGATCAATTCTCAATGGTATGGCCCTTTTGAAGTATAAGACAAGATGGGGGATAATGCCTATAGACTCATTCTACCCCCATATATGCACATTTATTTAGTATTGAATGTGGAAAATCTAAAACTCTATGGGCCTTCCACGTTGAATCAGTAGGAGGAGTAGGTCCTACATACCATAGAGGACTTAACAATAGAAGCTCAGGAAGAGTTGGAAACAGATACAATTTTGAAAAAGAAGTGTGAAAATACCAGACAAAATCAACATGAACTTTGATAGATAGAGTTGAAAGGACAACTTCTAGGCAGGGCCAAATGGTACTCCGGGGAGAAGGTAGAGGAAATGTTTTGTCACCTCATCCAATAAAATCCATTGAGGACCAAAAGCCTCCCTAAATGGGGAGGTATGATCCAAAATGGATCATTATATAACTTGTCATTTATATTGGTTCTTTATCGATGGAAACAATGGAGGAATTGGCTTGCAGGGCCCATTTTAGAGGTAGGTCCCAGTTTGGTGATTTGGGGTCCATAAGCCTCTAGAGCCAATTTATGACTTGGCATGGATAATTGTATAATTTATCATCTATCTTGGTGCTTTCTGGGTGGAAATTTTTTAGGAATTGGCTTGTAAGCCCATTTTAGGGGTATTTGGTGATTTGGGGTCTAGAACCTTTCAGAGCTAGTTTAAGGTATCAAATAACACTTTTTGGGGTTTTCACATACCTCTAAGCCCCTCGACGTTATTCTACGCACCAAAATAATTCCAACAATGTGAAAATCACCTCAATTAGAGTTCATATGCAGAAGTTATGCCTCTCGCAAGTTGGTGTACCCTATTGACCACCATGGTACTGAGTGGATGCTAGGTCAATCCCCATTACTCAAACATGTGGGGAGAGTCACATGTAGAATTTCAAGAAGTTTCTAGAGGGTCCAAAACCCTAACACTAATTGAGGGTTGAGGTATCCAAAAACCCTAACCCTAACCCTAACCCTATACAACTATCAAGCTATGTTAAATGATGGGTCGCTAGGAAGAGAACGAGTTCCATTCTTTTTCATATTGTTATTGTTCCATAGTTAAGTAGAAAATTTAGGAGTGACATATTAAAGCATAACAAAGGATGTAGGAGATTCTCTAGCAGTTATTCAGGCCATAGTGTCCATGGAAACTCCATCATTAGTGCCCCTTTCTTTGTACTTGCATTTCATAACTAAGAAAAAGAGAGTAGAGTACAAGCCTCACCTTCTTGTTGGGTTTTCTTCTGTATTGGGTTTTCTAGGTCACATTTTGTGTTCATGTGTGGATGGTGTGTTCATTTGCGTGTTTTTTCATTTTAATTTTAGTTATTTTCATATATTTGAGTGCTAAGCTAGTAATATTAAATATGAGATCTAAGGTAATAAACTGAATAATAAATTGTTTTTGAATGTTGTAAGATCCATTGTGATGAACTGTACCAATGGAATATCCACGACAATTTATAGATCAACAGTACATACGATGATATTTGTGCTATTCATCAACAAATAAACAAGTTTAAGATTATATTTGTAAGTTCTCATTATGCAGCCGTTCCAAGCCTTCTAACAAAAAACTTAGACTTTATCAATCATTTTTATTCCCATCTCAACCTTGAAAATTATTTTGTGGACTTTATTAGCAAATTTCCCACGCATGGTAACACGATTGTATTTTCATGGTGGGTTGTCTCCTTTTCTAAGATGATTATCTTCATACCATATAAAAAAATGTGTAGTGCTCTTTACATTACAAGGTTATTCATCAAACTCTAATGGAAATATTTTCAAGTACCATTCCTTATTGTTTCTAACTATGATTTTGATTTTTATACTCACTTTTGGCAATCATCATAAAAGATGCCTAGTTATAAATTGTAACTTTCAGCTTCCTTTATTATGATAAAATGCCCAACACAATATGATAAACCTAAGTACACAATTAAATGGATATGTGAAGCACAAATCCTAAGAATATTAATAATGACGAGTTACACGACAATTCTAAGATGGTAGGAGAAGAACTCCAAATAACCTCGATTACATCCATAAATAATGAACATATGTTAATGTGTAATAGTAACTCCATAACCTTTTATATATACTAGTTAGCACTCACTAGTCATGTAAGCCCAATGCCAGGCCTATCTATTACTTTCATATACATGCGATCCATTATATTGGCTAGAATGACATAGGTTCATAACATAGTACCCCCCTTCAAACATATTTTCCTTGAAAGCTTTGTAGTTGAGAGTGTTACACAAGATGAAACCAAGTTGTAGTATTTCATCATAATGTCTCTAAATTTATGTCATTTTTTGTTATCCATATATTCATATTTCACTCTTATTGGCATTGATAGTTGATAGTTTGGTGCCAAATTGTTATTTTTTCTTAGATTCTAGCCATCATTATCATTTTGTTGACTTTTGTAGTTGTTCGCATTTGATTATATTTTGTCATATATTGTTCCTTGTCTTCTAGTTCCATGAATGTTATTGATTATGCCATATACACATTGTAGCATTTGTGCTTAATCTTTGATTATATTCATTTATGAGATAATATTACCAAATTTGGCTTTTACCACCTCGACTTGGAGCTAAAATTCTTCATTAAATTTTTTTGTGGCCTTCTTACATATTATGTTCCTCCTCATTCCGAAGTTGAAGTGTGATGGCATCCATTAATTTCATTATCCGTATTAAATCGTTGATCACATTTTTTTATTTGACTTCATTCGTATTTAGGGCTTCAAACTTCTTAAAAACTTTGTCTTCAACTCCATTGGTCATCTCTTCATATACGATATTTGATTCTATCTTCCAGAGATGCCTTTTTGCACTCTTATGATCGCTAGGAAGGGATAATGGATTGATTATGATTATACAAACTTTTAATTTCTTCATCTCTCTTTGCAATATCTTCCTTTGAATCATCCTTGTACTTTTATTTTCTCTCCTTTCCTTCCCTTAAGTTCTTAACCTCCTTAATAAGTGATCTATTAAGGGCCTATGACTTAGATAACTAATCATGTTCTCTTATTTGTCCTTCTTAATTTTAGATACTTGTTTCAACATTTATGTTCTCCATTTCCTTGATGCAATTTAATTTGTTCTCTCCTTATCCCTCTGAAGATATTTCAACACTTTATTGTCTCGATTTTTATATTTTGACCATCTACTTAATTTTTCTTTTCAAATTCATCATCGAAAAGTTATGGTAACTCTTGTGTGTTGATATAAAATCACCATCTAAAAGCTCCCTCCATTAGATCAATTCACATGAATTTCTTCCAATATAATGAGGACTCACAATCAATATAATATATATAATCCTTAACACTATGACCTTTGAGTTGTCATGTGAAAAACATCTTTTCAACAAAATGGAGAATTTAGAGGACCTTTAAATTATAAAACGTTTATCCAAATTTGCCCCAAATTTTAGATAGGTATTCTCTATATTTCCTCTTTCAATTTCATTTTGAATCACATAAAATGCACATTCTAATGAAAACTTATGTAGATTTAATTTGACTAATTGTTTTGAACATTTATATAGGGCTTGATCTACAAGATGACTTATACCTTCTATACCTTTGTGATTTCTACTTCAATTTTGGTGAAATTTCACTAGGCAATAGCTTAAAATGTCTTCTTTCAAATGAAATTGGTTTCATTCAATTTGGATATTCCAAGGTTGAATTACATCCAATTTTCCAAATCTTATTATTTTTAGCTTTGCCATAAAGAGCAAAACAATAAAACCATCATAACTTGACTTTTGCACTAAATGACCTACATTTTTTAACAGATAAAACGCTTAGATGTCTCTGTCAATTGCACAAATGGTACTCACAAAACCAACATCTTGAACTGCTCTATGAGGCTAGTCAGAGGGAAGTGGGAATGATCATTGAGATTTCTATAGCCCTTGTTTATTTCCTTTGATGCCCTCTGCCTTCCTTATGAAATTTGGCAAGGGATAAAAGGGAAAAAGGAGGTATTTAGACATGTGCATTTTGCATGAACCATGTTATCGCACAATTTGTAGTTTGGGAAAATCCCAACCCAAGAAAAAAATGTGTGACACAACTGGGGAAACCTATCACTGTCACCTCAATAGATATCCCCCTCGTTTTAGTGAAGGACAAGTCCAACACAAGGGAAGCTCCTGGGTGACCCTAGGGGGATTGCAAGGGGATATGCAAGGATATAGAAGAAAACCCCTATAGGTCAAGGTATAAGGTGAACTTGAGGCTTGAGGACAGAGTATTTGGAGCTGGTAAATGGTTGCCAAGGTTGTGTACCTGCAAATCAGTGTTAGACAAACCAAAACAATACCAAATATGATGATATAAGCCTCAAGACTAAAGGGGAATCAACAAGAAACTTTGATGTCCCAAAATTGCAACAATAAATAAATATATATCAGCAAATAAGAAGTTGTAGCAATTGCAAATTAAACAATCAAAATCAAGTATATGATATTGGAAAATAAAGCTTGCAACTAGTAGATAGTATTCTAATGTTTAAACCAAGACTTTGATAGCAAAAGACGTATGTTAAGGAATGTTATCAATAGAGTTTTGCAATAGCCTTATTTATGTATCAAAATTTTTCCACAAAAACAAGTTCTAACCACTAAAATCAGTAAATAAGCCACCCAAACAATAGCCCTTAAACAATAGATCAATTATCATAGCTTTCAAGTGAATTTCAACGGTATAAAAGTGAATAAAGTGTAAGAGAAAGTGAGTTTGTTGCAACCCTATTGGTTGTATCTTAATGTTTATTAAAACAACTCAATCACTTTGCAAATCAAGACGCTCCTGGAAGACAAGAGAGTTGTAACATTCCCCAGCTTGTCTAGGGAATGCTACTTGCGGTATAACATAAAAACAAAATTTCTTCTTGCTGATTTATTTATTTTTTGTTTGCTAGTTTGTCCATGACCTGCAAGACTATCCTGTGGCTTGAGAAATCACGACTTAGGGGCATCCAAGCCGTCAAAATCACTCGGGGATCGCACCCGACATGAGCCACACCAACTCTTAACATGGATGGATTTTTTGTCCCTGCAGGTTTCAAACCAGTGACTTAACATCATGGAGTGCCTTAACAACACACTCCATCACCGACTGTCCTATACCTCGGGGACTTCAAAATTTTGAGGACATGGGGGTGGGATTTGATCCACTTATGTGTGCACGGGTCATGATATTATTTAATATAATATCTCTGGGTGCAACAACATGTTCGATCACTACCTCAAGGTGACCCCATGGCTCCAGGTTAGGCCCTCACGGGAATTGAACCTTGCCTAACGGTGAAAAACTCCCCACTTTTCACCATTGGATCCAACCCCTTTGGGCCTTCTTGCTGATTTATTAACTGTAGCTTACCAGCTACATTTTAAACCAGATTTTGATGTCCATGAATGAAATGCATCTACAATAGTCTAAATGAACATGAATTTCAAAAAATGACTCATTCACAGCAACAATTAAACCATTCACATACACATATTAAGTAACAATAATTAAACTCAGTAAATGACACATATAATAGGTAAACATTGATTTTGAAAAAAGTTTATGCAACCAGCTACTTGGGAAGGATGTTTCTCCCAACTATAGACCTATTATTCTAGATCTCAACAACAAGTCACCCATGAGTTGGGTTTAGCAATACACAAGTAAATGGTGACTCTCACAACCCACTCATAACTCACTAACACACAACCCACTGCTACTCTCCTACAACTATCCCAAATTTACCTCTAGCTCTCTTCCTCTTGACCCATCCAACCCAAGGAATGTACCCCTTCACTTCTTTCAGTCCATTGGGTGTCCCATTCATTTATTAGGGTCTCTCAAGCTTAGGTGGCTAGGAATCTCTCTACTTGGAACTCAAGGCACTCACTGTAAGGAAAACTACCTATAAAAACAACAACAAACACTTGCTGATACAATGCAACTCACTCAAGATTTCAGTCTTCAGGCATGACAACCTGATTCTTTAATTCTCCAGCTCCAATACACTTCAAAACGCTCCAACCTGCTCCTAAATTCGCCCAGCCTCCTTGTTCATCCTCCTGTGCTCTTTTTCCTATTTGTTGTATGTTGTTCATGCCTAACTCCTCCTGTAAAAACTGTCTATAACAACCCATACGAATTTCCTCTATCTTTCCAAGACAATTGACTGCTCACTCTGCCCAATGTTGATTGCTTCTTTTCCATCAACCACATGATTGCATCATCCACCTAATTTTCTTTTCCCTTAATATGTTTAGTTTTAAAATCATACTCACTAAGAAACTCTAGCCATCTAGTTTTCCTAACATTTAGTGTTGGTTGTCCAAATAAATGTTTCAGACCACAGTGGTATGTTCTTAGCTCAAACCTCTTCCCCATGAGGTAATGCCTCCACATTTTCAATGCGTGTACAATGGCTACTAGCTCTAAATCATGGGTTGCATAATTTCTCTCATGCTTCGTTAGATTTCTATATTCAAAACATACCACCTAATCCTTTTGACCAAGGACTCCACCGAGCCCTTCCTTGCATGCATCTGTGCACACCACAAAGTCTTCATATGGATCTGCAATCTTTAAAATGAGCGCACTTGTCAAAATGTTTTTCAATTGCTTTAAACTTTCTTCACATTTTGGACTTCATTTGAATTTCACTCCCTTCTTTTGCACTAAAGTGATTGGGATTGCAATATTTGAAAACTCGTTTATGAATCTTCGGTAATAACCAGTAAGACCCATAAATGACCCGACCTCCATCACATTCTTGGAGCTGACCACCCTTTAATGGCCTCTATTTTCTCGGGATCAAATGTTATCCCATCTGTTGAAATAATCTTCCACAAGTAGTGGATATTCCTTTGATAAAATATGCACTTACTTAGTTTGGCATATAATTTATGCTCCCTTAAAACCTTTAGCACCATTCTTAAATGCTTATCATGCTCCTCCTCAGATTTAGAGTAGATGAGAATGTCATCTAAGAAAACAATTACAAACTTGTCCAGGTACTCCCTGAACACTCCATTCATTAGACACATAAAGACAACTGGGGAATTTGATAGTCCAAATGGTACTACCGTTAATTCATAATGCCCATTCCTTGTTCTGAACGTTGTCTTGCTGATGTCTTCGTCTTTTATCCTCACTTGATGATAACCTTATCTCAAGTCAATCTTGGAAAAGATCCTTTCACCTTTTAGTTGATCAAATAAATCATCAATCCTTGGCAAATGATATTTGTTCTTTATAGTGACCTTATTCAACCATATGAAATCAATACATAACCTTAAGGTTCCATCTTTCTTTTTCACAAATAGAAATGGGACCCCAAGATGAGACACTTGGGTGTATATACCCCTTCTTCAAAAGTTCTTCTAGCTACATCTACAACTCTTTCAATTCCGTGTGTCGATTATGTAAGGTGTCTTGGACACTAGGGCAACACCTGGCACCAAATCAATAGAGAAATTGATATCCCTCTTTGGTGGCAATCCTATAATTTCTTGAAAATATCTCAAGACTAGATGGTCTTCAAGACTGAACATTTTATCTTTAGCTTCCTCTTCCATATGGGTTGCAAAAATTTGACATCCTTTCCTAAAACTCTTTTTCAGTTGCATGATTGAAATTTCTCTAACATCCACAACTCTTGGAATGCCTTGAATCTTTCCTCGATGTCCCTTCTCCTCAAGACATGTTATTGTCTTGTTGTAACAATATAGGACAACATTGTGTTTTTCCAACCAATCCATGCCAATTAGATAGTCATATGAACCCAAAGGTATAATGTTCACATCTACCTTTGTGATGAGTCCATTCATGTTTATTGGGCAATCTTTAAACAACTCATTGATCTTTCTCTTAGCCCCCATGGCTAACTGAACTAACCAAGATTTCTTATGCTTACTCCTTCGAAAATGAAATCTTTCAATAATATTAGAATTTGTGTAACTATGGCTAGGTCCAAAATCAATTAAAATTTCTATGGGATAATTATTGATCTTACCTTCCACTTCGATCATGGGGGACTTATATTATTCTTCCTTGTTGTCTAAGGCTGCATAAATACTTCACATGCTTCCTCCCATGTCTTCCACTGTTTCAACGTCCTGAATTTTGTGAACAATTCTCATCCTTTCTCCTTTGTGACGATAGTCCCTATATAAGTGATTCCCCTCACAACCCCAACAATGTATAGGTTGTTGCCTTAGCCTTTTCCCCAAAAAATATGTTGTCTTGTTTTCATTTTGGGATGACTTCCCTTGTTGATTGGCTTGGGATTTTTTCTTGAAAAATGGTGGCTTAAAACCTTTTTTCCTTTTCTCCCTCTTTCCTTTCATCTTGTCATTCCAAGTCTTTTGGAAGATTGGCCTCCCTTTGCTATGCTCGTAAATATGTTTTTCTCTCCTTATGGTCTCCTCCAAAGTATTAGGGTTATCATATTGTATCTTGTCACTATAGAAAGAGGGTAACCCACTAAGAAACCTTTGGATTTTGACCTTCTCATATCTTATGAACCCCACATACTTCAATGACTCAAAGAACCTCTTCTCGTACTCATCCATTGTAATGCTTCCCAACTTGAGTTCAAAGAACTCATTCATCTTCCTTTCATAGTAATGCTCAGGCAAATATTTCTTCTGGAGATATCCTTTGAACTGCCTCCATGAGACTCTCTTTTCATCAAGATCCTTGGATTTCTTATCATGGACCCACCACATAGCTTCCTTTCCTTGCAAATGGTAGGTTGCAATTCTTGTCTCTATTGTTGAGGGGTAATCATATAGTTGGGGATATTTCTTCATTTCCAACAACCATGCCTCAACCTCTTCTCCCTTCTTGTGCTCACCATTGAAAGTAGGTGGATTGATTTTCCTAAGGTCACCTTGCAATATGTCTCCCTCAGGTCTTCTCCCATGTCTCCTGACATGAGACACAATTGGGATGCTTCCTAACCCTGAACTGGCATGAGCTCTCCTATTGGATTTCCCCAGGGAATAATGGTATCTGCTCCTACTCCTTGACTACTTGTCATTCCCGTGATAATCCTTGATGCTATGGGATTTGGATGATGTTACTTGTCTAACAGTAGCTTCTAATCTCATGCTAGATTCTTTCTTAGCTTAGTTCTACAAGATGTTCAAAATTTTCAGTATCTCTTCTTGAGCCTTCAGGATCTTCTCATTATCATCCCTATAACTCTACACTTCTCTCTGCAGACTTCTCATAGTTACAAGCTCCTACCTGCCTCTTCTTCCATTAGATTATGTCTCAACATTTCCCATGTTGACATGTAAACCTGTGAATTCTTGTCGGGGCACTAACCTACTAGGCCACCAACTACCTTCTTTTCCTCATGCTGGAATTCCATTCCATCCCGGTCTGATCCAATATATTTTCATGTCGGGCCATTGGTCATCAACTTACCGGCCTCCGGAAACCTTTAACATTGCGCTCTCAAGCACCCGATCTAAGGAATTTGCTGGCACCTTGGGAACATAATCCTAACATGGCTTGCCACCTAGCATGACAGGTGGCTAATGAGACACCGACCCACTTGACCATAAACTTCTCCCACACAACATCCACCTGAATGACTTCGATCTGACGTCATGGCACCAAGCCACTGGAACAACTTCCACACACCTCCATCCAAATGGACCCGACGCCGATCCATCGACCCATCGACCCACAAGAGCACCAACCACATGCCACTACATGCAACCTCTAACCAATTTCTTCGATGTTGGTCCACCAGGCCATCGGGGCACCAGGACACCAGTCACCACACATAACCTCCATCCAAACTGCTCCGATTCGATTTGGTGAATACGCTTTCTCGCAGGGTTTTTGATATCCAAATTTTTCATTGCATGTGGGTTCAACAAGGTTCTGCATCTCTTTGTGCTTTACGCACAAATAAATATGGTTTTCCCTTTTCTTATAAACCACTCTGTCTAACCCTTTCCTTTGCATGTGGGATAAACAAATAACACCCATCATTGATCAAGGGTTGTGAATCCAACACGGGGTGCGATCAACGACTCTTGTGCATTATTGTTCTAGGAGACATAACTATTGACTTTGTGCTTTATTTTGACCCAACAATGGATTGTTGGAAATCACAGACCATGGGGAATTTATTGAACATATATTCGATGGCAAAATAACAGTTTTAAACCACAAGAATCCCCCCCCCCCCCAACACTATCTTGAAGAAAACATAATTTTTACCCCAAACAAAATAGATATGGTTTAGACAACTTCTGTTGTCATGTAGCAGGTATATTTATTGTATCTTACAAGCTACGTTTTAAACACATTTTAAACTACATTTTGATGTCCATGAATGAAATGCATCTATAGTAGTCTAGATAATCATGAATTGTAGAAAGTGACTCATTCACAACAACAATTAAACCATTCGCATACACATATTAATAAACAATAATTAAACTCAGTAACTGACACATAAAATAGGTAAACACTTATCTTTGTAGAACGGTTTTTCAACCAACTTCTTGGGAAGGAAGTTCCACCCAATAATAGACTTTCTATTTTAGATCTCAACAATAAGTTACCCCCGAGCTGGGGCTAGGAATCCACAAGAGAAGGGTGTCTCTCACAACTCACTAACACATAACCCAATAATACTCTCCTACAACTATACTAAATTTAACTCCATCTCTCTTCCTCTTGACCTATCCAACCCAAGGAATGTACCCCTTCATTTCTTTTAGTCCATCGGGTGTCCCATTCATTTATTAGGGTCTCTCTATCTTAGGTGGCCAGTAATTTCTTTTCTAGGAACTCAAGGGACTCACTGTCAGGAAAACTACTAATAAAAACAACATCAAATACTTGTTGATTCAATGCAAATCACTCATGAGTTCACTCTTCAGGCTTGAAAACCTGGTTCTTCAATTCTCCAGTTCCAATATTCTCCAAAACGCTCCAATCTGCTCCTAAATTCACCTAGCCTTCTCGTTCATCCTCCTATGCTCTCTTTTCTGCTTGTTGCCTGTTGTTCATGCCTAACTCCTCCTGGAAAAAATACCTATAACAACCCATACAAATTTCCTCTATCTTTCCAAGACCATTGACTGTTCACTATGTCCATTGCTGATATCTTCTTCCCCATGCTTTCCAATAAATATGGGATGTGACTCTCACACCCACCCTATTACATGAGTTTAATGATTGGGATCTTACACACTCAACTGAAATAGAAGTTTTACCCAATGATAAATAAATTCAGAAAATTGGGTTTGGATTAACACCCATAAACATTTTCCCTTTGGCCCCCTCTTATACACTCTATTCTCTCGTGGAAAAACTCAGCCCCCATCTCTGTCCATATTCCCAGTAGTTGGCATCACATTATTTTTATTAAAAACATAAAATACATTTCACATATTACATCGCTTAGACACAACTGTCAACCATATTCATATCTACATTATGCATTAATTAAACTGGGTATTACAGTGGCGATGTTACATTCCCCCTCCCCTACAATTGTGCATCATCCCCAATGCACAACACATTCCAAAAACATATACAAATTTACATTACAATGTTTAGAAAATAAAAACAAAAATATGTAAATGTTTACCCTCCAACAACAGACCAAACCAAAATATCTCGTTCTTCTCAACCTGATGACCCAAGGAATGCACCGCCTTCACCACCTTCAGTCCATCAGGATGCACTGTTATTTTATCTGGGTTATCAACACTGACCAAGAATTTCTAAGATGAGGTTCTAGAACTCTAGCTATCATTTTTTATTTTTCAGCTTCTATTTTCTTCAAATTCAACAAAACATTTTGGGTATTCCTCACATAGTTTCTTCATGCTCCCGTGTTGCATCTTTAGAACCGTAGCAGGTCCATTGAACCTTTACCATCCCTATGGATTTGCTCCTGAGTAATTTGACTTTCTGGTCCAAGATGCGTACTGGTTCCACCCAGAAATCCCCTTCGTTTTACACCTGGATCACGGTCCAATCAATTATGTGGTTAGGGTCAGGCACATATTTCTTTAATAACAGTACATGAAAAACATTATGTGTTCTCATGGATGTAGGCAATGCTAAGAAGTATGCAACTGCTCCTATATTTTATAATATTTCGAAAGGCCCACAATATCTTGCTGCGAACTTTGGGCAACAACATAATTGTATCGAACTTCTTTTTTCTTTCACTTTTAGGAAAACATGTTCTCGCACTTTAAAATCTCCAAAAAATTTGTTCTTGTTTGCACAAATTTTCTGCCTGTCCTGGGAAACCTTTAAATTCTTCTTGATCTTTGTCATCTGCTCTTCCATTTCTTTTAACAATTTTTTCCCAATGATGGCTCTGTCTGCTGGGTTGTCCCAACTCACCGGTGTGTTACACTTTCTGCCATACAAAGCTTCAAAAAGACTCATTTTTAATGAGGCCTAATATCCATTATTATAGGCAAACTCCACTAAGTGGATGTAGTCTTCCCATTTTGATGGTTGATCCATCACATACATCCTAAGAATGTCTTCAATTATCATATTGGTCCTTTTTGTTTTCCCATCATAATCTGGGTGATATGTTGTAATAAGATTCATATTTGTTCCAAAGCCTTTGAACAAACTTTGCCAAAGTTTGGAAGTAAACTTGGAATCTTTGTCTGAAACTATTGCCTTGGACACTCCATGTAGCCTGACAACTTTCTGTAAGAATATAATGGATGTGCTCATTTAACCATATACAATATAGCAATATTGTCACCCAACCATAGGCCGAAGCCACCCCCAAGCACCTTAACCTTGATATAGAATCATTCCGGAAGCAAACCCTAGACAAGATAGCCAAACAAAGGTGGTGCACCTTTCTCCAAGGATAGCGCACCAAGAAAGAGTAACAAGAGCCGATTAGAGAGTCCAAACCATAACCAAGAGAGAGTCCAAGCCAAAACCGAAATCTGCTAGTTGCAACAACTGCAACAACAACTCTCCTCCAAACTTGCGCACAAACTGGCCAACTGTAGTGCGCACAAGTGTTGCTTCTGCAGTTCTGAGAATACTAGCCAGAATGAAGACTGGCCTCCTGTATTTATACTATTTCTGGCAGACTACCTGGGCTGACTTCTCATTTTAGGTGTAATTCTTTAGTATATAACATTTCCTTTAGCCGATTTTTTCTCTTGGAGGCTAATAACCTAATACAAGTCATTCTCTTGAGTCGACTTGTCTTCTAGGGTTATTAACCAATTAATTAGGGTTTCTTCTTGCTTCCTGGAATATTCTATTCTCGTCAGCTTTACACATGGAGGTAAATACCTCCCGCAGCTACCATAATATCAACACTCCCTCCTAGCTAGGGAGGTATTGAAGGTAATGGTCTTGAGCACAAACATACCATTCACCCGATAGCATCAACATAGTCGTATAGATTATCTCATGATTATATCATGAGCACCATCATCACTATCACTGTCATCAACCACATCATCTCTCAAAACAATACTCCATCTGAGGTATCAGACATGATGTTGGATAAGTCACTCACTCCATAGAGTGACACGAGAACCATTCTTCTAATCCAGACATATGTCCTAGAAGAGAAAATGTCTTGGATCATTTTCCGTCTAGGAAATCTCTATCCATTGACCATCCATCTAACTAATAATCATTTCCAACACTACTGATAGTCTTCAAGGCAATCAGAACAATGTCATTCAATAGAACACAACCGTGTCTATCGATAGTAGTACACAACTACAATCTAATGGTACACTACCACACCAAGTAGCACTCAGATACTTGATCAGTGGCATATAGTCACAATCAGTGGAACACATCCACCACAGTAGCATACATATACTGTCCAGAGACATACAATCTCCATAACAATCATATCATCTGATATCAACCTGCACATAAAACATTGTTTATGATATAAACTGAATCATTTGGGCCATTCTTCCACTCACATCTGTGAGATCTAAAAGAGCATCTGCCCTCAAAAGGTAAAACATCAATGATGAACTATTTGGACTATTCTTCTCAAGCAAGGAAGAATAAATGTCTCGATTTCTGAGCCTAGACCATTCACCTATCTGGGCCATTCCTCCGGCACTAAACAAAGTGAAACCTAGAGAGAATGATTCTGCCCTAGGGAATGCATGTCCCTGATTACTGAACCTGGACCATTCCTCTGGCACTAAACAAGTACAACATGGAGAGAATGAATCTTCCCTAGGGAATGACTGTCCGGACCATTTCCTAAGGAAATGATTGTCCTGCACCAACCTCCAAAACAGACCATTCTTCGAAACTGCTCACAACTGTGAGCTTCGAAAGAATGACTGTTCGACGAGGTAGACCAATATTCTTGACCACTACTGAGAGTGACTGTCAATAAGAGAGAATTTCCTAGACCATTCCCATACATTGGCCGCAAGGGGAATCACTGTCTATGGTACATCAACAATCCATTGAACCATTTTCATTACGAAAATGACCGTTCGATCTGGACCATTTTACGAACTGGAAAATGCATGTCCGTCAGAAATCTCAAACCACTTTCCGAGCTAGAAAAGAAACTGCTCGTCTTGGACCATTTTCCGAACTTGAAAAATGTTTGTCCATAAATCAATAACACATCAGTGCTCCCTCCCAACCTGGGAGTCCTCTCTTCCTTTTTTAATAAGGAAGTCGTCTCCACGAGCTCCAACTTGAGTACACAAAACTCTTTCATCTTGGATAGAGGATTTACCAAAATTTTTGGTTATTTGCTCATCTGTGGAGATATATATTGGAGAACCATTTTCTCTTTTCTGGACTTCATCACAGAGAATGTAATGCTTGATCTCAATGTACTTCGGTCTTTCTAGAACACTGGTTTTTTGAAGGCTTCATATAGCTCTGATCATTATAGTATATCATAGTTGGATTCAACTCTTTTGTTTCCTGCTAGCTCATAACATCGTGGAAAGGCTCAAACTAGAACATATCCATGTGGCACTTCTTCTTTCATTATGAGAGTTTGTCATGGATTAGCAATCCATCGTCCTGGACTTTTGAGTAACCATTCTATTTTTTATCATAGAAGGTTTTCACCACGCTTCTGCTGTGCATAAGAGGATTTTCACCAAGTTGTTTGAATCCATACAAAATCTTCTTCCATCTGCATACAAGGGTCTCTTTATGGTATACCTCAAAGCCTTGAGGTTGCTCTACATACGCTATTTTTTCAATTATTCTGGAGAACAATCTTTGCATTCATCTAATGTAAACTCCAACCCATGGATATTGCGGATGATATAATGACTCATGTAGAGGTATGTCTAGTTTACTGGAACAAGAAATCATCACAGTCTTCTCCCTCCATTTGGGAGAACCTCTAGTTCTGGATCTCGCAATGCTTACATTCATAATACATTGTTCTTCATCACAACTTTCAGTTCCTCTGCTTGATTTTTTTTAATGAGTTAAGGTCAGACTGGTAGTCTTGTGATTCTTGATACAATGACTGATTGTTCTGGCTTTTCTTTCTCTCTTGGAATCATCATGTTCTTCCTCATGTTTCTCTTTAGCTCTTGGGTCCATGGAGTTTTCTATAGATTCCATGCCCTGAAGATTCCAACTTCTTCATTTCATCATAGGATCATGGATGTGGATGGACAATCAGGGATACTTTTAGGCTTCTTTTCGAAGAAGGCTTCTTCTAAAATCAAATTGAACACGTACTGCTTTTCATGGCTGCTACCATGGATATATACTTCATCATCTTCAATGGATCATAGGATTAGCTCCCTCCTAATCCTTGCTTCATGTATGAATGCATGCTCTTATTTTGGAAATATATAATCGGCTCCCTCCATCTAACAGAGTCCACACTTTCGTCTTCATGCTTATTGCCTTCTACAAAGTGTCATAAGAGTTTCTCCAATTTCCTCTTGATTGCCGACTTCTTTTTGTTTTTACTTCTTCTAGGTTTCTTCAAGATCGATTCCGATTTAGGCTTATCTTGCAGCCGTTACTTATGTAATAACTACCACATGAATTGTTACCAAGGGTTGTTGATGTACTTCATCCTTTCATGTGTATTGTCTGACTTGTAGTCATAGTGATAACAATCCTTATCTTGTTGTTCTTCCGTAGGTATAGTTTCTCTTTGAACATATTATCTACTAAGAAATAGATATGCAATATATGTACATAAAACATCGTATATACAAGAACTATGAAGAGTATTGTTACCTTGTCTTGTAAGAAGGAGTTTGTTTTGTCCTGCTTGGCTTTATTTGAGGGTTCCCTTTCTTCGACAACTAATGCTTTGTGTGTTCCCTTCCTTTTCTTTAACTCGAGACAATGATTCTTGTAGTGACCATACTTTCGACAATTGAAGCATTGCATTTTTGACATATCTTTATCTTGATTAGGTTTCTTCGTGGAGCCAAACTTCTTTTTATTCCTGAAATTCTTGAACTTTGTTGTGAAGGCTTGATCATCGTATTTCTTTTTGGGGTTTCTCTTTTGCATTGATCCTTGATTCTTCTTGTGCACAACAAGTCTAAAGTTATTCAAATGTAGGATACTCTTTCCTTGTGTTCATGCTTGCGGCAAATGCATCCCATGTCTTGGGAAGACCATTGAGTACTATATTTACTAGTTCCTTTCTGAAATGATCTCTTCAATGGCTTGTAGTTGATCTATCAATTGAGAGATTCTCACAAAGTATGATGTTATGTTGTCATCATCATTCATTTTCATGTCACAGAGCTCATTCTTCAGACTCATTACCTATCCAATGTTTCTAACTGAGAAGAGGTTTATTAGGGCATCATACATCTTCTTAGACGAATCAAGATGGGAGATGCAGGGTATCAAATGGTCTTTTATAGAATCCACTATGATACTCATGGCATTGATGTCGTTTTCTTTGAACTTCTCCATAACTGCAATGTTCTGCGGTTCCTTCTCTTTTATTTCTTCAAACTCTGGTTCCACAATCTTTCCTTTCACGATGTCCAACACTTTGTTCTTGGCAAGGATGAGATCAATCCTTGTATTCCATGCTATGAAGTTAGAATCCCCTTCTAACTTTTTTTTCTGACTTCATAGAGTAAGTCATGGCTGCTTTGACTTGGTCAACCCTAGATTTGACCAAAAACTCAAACTTAACGTCTTATCTTGCTGAGAGTACCAGGAGATGCGCTAGGCCAGGGCCCACTAGTCTATCCATAAATTAGGTTTATCCCTTCACTTAAGGTGCCTCAACAAGAGGGTTAGGGTTTCGTTGTTGCAGCAAAAAAAAACTGGCTGCAACTGCAACGGTAACTGAGCAAATCCTCCCAATCTATATTCCAGCAGTTAGGTTGTCCGAAGATAATGTGGGCTCATAACCTGTTAGAATATAATGTATGTGCTCATTTAACCATAGAAAATATAGCAATATTGTCACCCAACCATAGGCCAAAGCCACCCCCGATCACCTTAACCTTGATAGAGAATCATTCTGGAAGCAAACCATAGACATGATAGCCAAACAAAGGTGGCACACCTTTCTCCAATGATAACACACCAAGTAAGAGTAACAAGAGCTTATCAGAGAGTCCAAGCCATAACCAAGAGAGAGTTCAAGACAAAACTGAAATCTGCTAGTTGCAGCAGTTGCAACAACATCTCTCCGCCAAACTTGCGCACAAAGTGGCCAACTGCAGTGCGCACAACTGTTGCTTCTGCAGTTCTGAGAATACTGGCCAGAATGAAGAATGGCCTCCTGTATTTATACTATTTCTGGCAGACTACCTGGGCCGACCTCTCATTCTGGGTGCTAATTATTTAGTATATAACATTTCCTTTAGCTGACTTCTTCTCTTGGTGGCTAATAACCTAATACAAGTCATTCTCTTGAGCCGAATTGTCTTCTAGGGTTATTAACCAATTAATTAGAGTTTCTTCTTGCTTCCCAAAATATTCTATTCTCGTCAAGTTTACACGTGGAGGTAAATACCTTCCGCAACTACCATAATATCAACACTTCCTTCATATAGAGATTTGCAATGTTGGTTTCCTTATGTGTTGTCTTTACAGGAATAAAATGCACTGTCTTAGTCAATTTTTCCACTACCACCATGATGGAATCATGTTGCTTCACTATCCTGGGAAACTTTGTAATAAAATATACTATGAATACCTCCCACTTCCTTTCTAGAAGGGGAAATGCCTGGCTGGATGTCTGTGCTTCGTCTTTACCTTTTGGCACAGTAATGGATTTCTGATATCCCGGGTGCCCAACATATGGCACATTTTGCATTTCTCTCACCATGATATTTTTCAGATCCGTGGAATTTGGAAAATATACTTTACCTCTGTATAAGAGGATTCCATCCTCTTTCAACTCATAATTTTTAAATTTCTACTGTAAATTGCCTTGCTATAAGTTTTTTTTTTGTTTACAAATAAAGATGATATGAATTTGTTGCTTCAATAATTTTATCCTTTAAATCCGTCCTGTACATGCTGATGGCTGAAACATGCACTTCATGAGCTCTTCTGCTAAGTGCATCAACCACCTGATTTTATTTTCCCTTAATATGTTTAATTTCAAAATCACACTCACTAAGAAACTCCAACCATCTAGTTTGTCTAGCATTTAGTGTTGGCTATCCAAATAAATTTTTCAGACCACATTGATCTGTTCTTGGCTCAAACCTCTTCCCCATGAGGTAATACCTCCACATTCTCAATGCGAGTACAATGGATGTTAGCTTTAAATCATGGGTTGCAAAATTTCTCTCATGCTCCTTTAGTTTTCTAGATTCAAAACTTACCACATGATCCATTTGACTGAAGACTCCATTGATCCCTTCCTTGCATGCATCCATGGACACCACAAAGTATTCATTTAGATATGCAATATTTAATATGGGTGCACTTGTCCAAATGTTTTTCAATTGCTGAAAACTTTCTTCAAATTTTGGACTCCATTTGAATTTCACTCCCTTCTTTTGCAATGAAGTGATTGGGCTTGCAATATTTGAAAACCCCTTTATGAACCTTCGGTGATAATCGACGAAGCCCATAAATGACCTAACCTCCGTCACATTTCTTGGTGTTGGCCACCCTTGAATGGCCTCTATTTTCTCGGGATCAACTGTTATCACATGTACTAAAATAATATGCCCCAAGTAGTGGATATTCCTTTGATAAAAGATGCACTTACTTAATTTGGCATATAATTTATGCTCTCTTAAAACATTTAGCACCATTCTTAAATTCTTCTCATGCTCCTCCTCAAATTTAGAGTAGATGATAATGTCATCTAAGAAAAAAATTACAAACTTGTCCAGGTAGTCCTTGAACATTCCATTCATTAAACACATAAAGACAACTGAGGCATTTGATAGTCCAAATGGCACTACCATGAATTCATAATACCCATACCTTGTTTTGAACGTTGTCTTGATGATGTCTTCTTATTTTATCCTCACTTGATGATAACCTGATCTCAAGTCAATCTTGGAAAAGATCCTTGCACCTTTCAACTGATCAAATAGATCATCAATCCTTGGAAAATGATATTTTTTCTTTATAGTGACCTTATTCAGTTGTCTGAAATCAATACACATCCTTAAGGTTCCATATTTCTTTTTCACAAACAGAACTAGGGCTCCCCAAGTTGACACACTTGGGCGTATATACCCTTTCTTCAAAATTTCTTCTAGTTGCATCTACAACTCTTTCAATTCCTATGTGCCCATTTTGTAAGGTGCCTTGGACATTGGGGCAACACCTGACACTAAATCAATTGAGAAATCGATATCCCTCTTTGGTGGTAGTCCCGTGATTTCCTCAAAACATCTAGAAAATATATCAAGACTGGATGGTCTTCAAGACTAGCCATTTTATCTCTAGGTGGCTCTTCCATATGGGTTGCAAAAATTTGACATCCTTTCCTAAAACTCTTTTTCAGATGCATGGTTGAAATTTATCTAACAACCACAACTCTTGGAGTGCCTTGAATCTTACCTTGTTTTCCCTTCTCATCAAGACATGTTATTATCTTGTTGTAATAGTCCAGGATAGCATGGTGTTTTTCCAATCAATCCATGCCAATTAGACATTCATATGAACCCAAAGGTATAATGTTCACATCTACCTTTGTGTTGAGTCCATTCATGTCTATTGGGAAATATTTAACCAAGTCATTGATCTTTCTCCTAGCCCCCATGGCCAATTGAACTAACCAAGATTTCTTATGCTTACTCCTTTGCAAATGAAATCTTTCAATAATATTATAGTTTATGTAACTATGGCTAGCTCTGGAATTAATTAAAATTGTTATGGGTTGATTACTGATCTTACCTTCCACTTCCATCATGGGGGAATGATATTATGCTTCCTTGTTGTCCAAGGCTGCGTGCTTCCTTGCATGTCTTCCATTGTTTCAACCTCTTGAATGTTTTGAACAATTCTCATATTTTCTCCTTTGTGAGGGTTTTCCCTATATAAGTTACTCCCCTCACATCCTCAATATTGTATAGGTTGTTGCCTTTTCCTTTTCCCAAAAGGATCTACTGTCTTTTTTTAAGTTTGGGTGGACTTCCCTTGCTGATTGGCTTGGGAGTTGTTCTTGAAAAAGGATGGCTTAAAACCTTTTTGGCTTTGCTCCCTCTTTCCTTTCATCTTGTCATTCCATTAAGTATTTTGGAAGACTAGCCTCCCTTCGCTCTGCTCATAAAGATGTTTTTCTCTCCTTATGGTCTCCTCCAAATTCTTGGGGTTATCATACTATACGTTGTCACTATAGAAGGAGGGTAACCCACTAAGAAACCTTTGGATTCTGAGCTTCTCATCTTTTATTAACTCCACATACTTCAACAACTCAAAGAACCTCTTCTCATACTCATCCATTATGATGCTTCCCAACTTGAGTTCAAAGAACTCTTTCATCTTCCTTTCACGGTAATGCTCAGAAAAATATATCTCTTGGAAATATCCTTTGAACTGCCTCCATGAGACTCTCTTTTCATCAATATGCTCGACTTGCTTAAGCTGATCCCACCACATAGTTTCCTTTCCTTGGAAGTGGTAGGTTCCAATCATTGTCTCTACCCTTGAGGGGTAATCATACAACTTTAAATATTTCTTCATTTCCAATAGTCAGACCTTGACCTCTTCTCCCATCTTATGCTCATCATTGAAATTAGGTGGCTTGATTTTCTTGGGTTCACCTTGCAATATGTCTCCCTCAGGCCTTCACCCCAGTCTCCTAACAAGAGACACAGTTGGGCTTCTTCATGGCCCTGAACTGGCATGAGATATCCTAGTGGATTTCCATGGGGAATGATTGTATCTTCTCCCTCTCCTTGACTTATTTTCATTCCCATGCTCATCCCTCCCGCTATGGGATTTAGATGCTATCACTTGTTTAGCACTACCTTCTTGTCTTGTGCTCGAGTCTTTCTTGGCTTGCTTCTGCAACATGTACAATATTTGAATAATCTCTTCCCAAGCCTTCATTATATTCTCATTATCATCCTTATAACTCTGCACTTCTCTCTGCAGGATTCTCATAGTTATAGGCTCCTGCCTACCTCTTCTTCCCTTAAACTCAGTCTCAACATTTCCCATGCTGATGTGCAAACCTATGAATTCCTCTTCATCACTGTAGGACCCTTGGGAATCTTCCATTGGTGTGGTTCTCATACAGGAAAATAAACTACCCTCCTGAACCTCTAAACTATGCATAAAATGTGCATGAAAACAATTTTGTGTTAGAAAAATAAATACATATGCAATTTTGGAAAAGAATGCATAATTTTTTCTGCCCTTTAATTTCACCACTCATCTTCTTTTGAGTTGAATATAAAATTTTCTGCTCAAAGTAATTTTCTAGGTTAGTATATGGATTCGCCTCTTCAATACCTTTCCATTGACTATCCATTTTTCCAATTCTGATTTCCGAGCAAAAAGTTACGATCTTTAGAAGTTTTGGCCATTTCCCCCTTTTTAGCTCTGCATGCTACAAGTGTGTTATTTCCATGCCAACACATTTTAAGGTACCCAAAAATTGTTTTAGGCTCCATCACTGACTTCTACAATCCATGAGATTTTCGTAGATTTCTTCTGAGCCCCAAACTGACTCTCGGGCTAGGAGTTATGTCGTCTAAAAGAAAACTAGTACTAATTTTTACGCTTGACTTTTTTTACAATAACTTCTTCATAAAAACTCTCTTTGGCGAATAGTTTAGATTTCTGGAAAGATCTCTTCAAGCTCGATCAATTTATAAGGAGAAACTTGTGTCCTAGAAGGACAACAAATTTTGCAACATTTGACTTGTTTAAAATGTTGTTTAGGCCTTCAAAAATGACCTGCAAGTTTGTGACCTCAAAAACACCAAAACTTTTATGACATTTCATTGTTTATTTGTTGTGTATGACACTAATTTTGGTTCTTGGTCACCGGGCCATCAACCCACCGGGCACTGTGGTAAAATAATCCAGATGGATCTCGGTGGCCATCCACCTTTTCCACTGAATCACCATTTTGAGCCTGTGGTTTTGATAAACCATGATATTCACCCTTTTGATGGGGAATGGAATGTAATGTCATCTTCATTTGTTAATTATAGAAATCATGTAATGATTTCCTAGTGGTCTTATGTACATGCCTACATCATAGCGTTAATGCACCAGATCCCATTAGAAATACACAATTAAGCGCACTAAGGCTAGAGTAGTACTGGGATGGATGACCGCTCGAGAAGTCCTAGAGTTTTACATGCCTATGACATTTTATAAACTTAGTCCAATTTATCCCACATGCATGATGGGAATTTTTCTCCTCTCACTCTCTCATATATAATTGAGATGAAGGAGGCCCTTTAAGCATGCAATGGAATGTGATGTAAATCTTGTTGTGAATGAAGCGTAGCCAACATCTCTTTCTTTTCAGAGATAAGCTACCCCATTATGCTAGTTTTTGTTCTATAGTGTTTTTCTCTCTCAGTTCATTAATATAAGTTGGATTTCACTATATTTATGTGTTCTCTACATTATCTCTGTGTATTTCCTTGTTATATATCGGTTATATTTTTGTCTTCATGTCGTTCTCAAAATAATCTGGATCAGTGGTATCAGAGCAGGCTACTCCTTATCGTTTCTCAGAGAAGATCCCCAACGAGGTTAGGGTATAGAGAGTTGGGTCTCGAGATAATTTAGCTTGAGGAAAATTGCTCTCGCCAGCCCAAGCAACCTCCCATGGCAGAAGAAAAGAGAGATGAAAAAGCAAGAGATCCTTTCAAGATGTTGCTCGAGGAAGCCCTTGTGCGACAAAGGAACAAGATGATGGAGAACTTTGCTCAAATCCTTCGAAGACTATCGATGTCGACGACTAAGGCATCTTCAACAAGAATCCATTTCGCAAGTGAGACGCCCTTCAAGGTACAAGTCAATTTTGATATCCCCTTATTTAAAGGCCATATAGATGAAGATGCTCTAGGAAAATGGTTGAATCTTCTAGAAGGTTATTATTCTATCCAATGTTTTTTCGACAGTGAAAATATCACCTTTGTGCTCCTTAAATACCTTCCCCATGTCAGAGATTGGTGAGAAGGTTACTGGGAGAGGTACACTGCGGATGAATATACACTAATTGGGAGAGAACCTGCTTGGGAAACCTTTGTAGATGCCCTAAAGGAGGAGTTCTATCATGTCGTAAACTATGATGACCAATGCACGAGATCAACAACTCTACGTCAGAAAAGAGACCAGACGGTGTCAGAATACACCAACATATTTCATACCTTTCTCTAAAAGTTGGGTATCAAAGACTCCGAGCGACACCTGGTTTTGAAGTACTGCAGTGGTCTACACAAGTACATCCAAACAGAGATGGATTTATTAGACATCTCCTCACTGGGAGATGCTTATCGATATGTAGTCAAAATTGAGCAGAAATTCAAGCAACAGAGTAAGTGGGAGATGCATGGAAAAGACAAATATAACTCACATAATGAAGGAAACGTCAAGGAAGGCCAACCTCAAGAGATCCAGCCCAAGATGCAGGAAAATAAGGGTAATGGGAAGTATAAGAAAGACACCGAAAAGTGGTGTGAGTTCCACAACAGCCCTTGGCACAATACTGATGAATGTCTCTCAATACAATCATGGGTGGCCGAGCTCAAAGACAAAGAATCAAACCTCGAATTGGACACTGATTTAGAAAATAATAAAAGGAGATAGATCATTGATGCAGAACCCGCTGATACTATCATAATTGCAACAATCCAACCAGAAGAGGATCCTAAGGAGGGGGAGTGACTCTTCCATTCACAGATGTGGGTAAAGGGGACCCCACTGCATTTTATTATTGATAGTGGAAGCCAAAAGAACATCATCTCAGTAGAGGCTCTCAAGCAGTTGGATTTTCCAACAACAACACACCTGCAACCATACAACATTGGGTGGCTTCGCCAGGGTTAAGATCTTCGTGTCAGCCAACAGTGTCACATGTCCTACAACACCAAGCCCTTCAAGGATGAGGTATTGTGTGATGTTGCCCCACTGGAAGTATTTTATGTTCTATTAGAACAACTATATATGTGGAGGCATTATGTTGTTTATGAGTCTCAACCTCGTAGCATCATTATTATTCTGAGGGGTCAACTATACAGGATACCAGAGGTAGTTTCGACTATTGTCCCACCAAAACAATGCCACAAAGTAATCTCTCATACTGCAAAGTTTAGCCTCTTCACAATTCAATCAGAAGGTGAACAAAAGGACACTACAACCACTACAACCTCAGCCCAAGACCTTTCTATCCATCATAATCAAATCAACAAGATTGTGGAAGAGTACCAAGATGTTCTTGCTACACCTACGGGGGTGCCTCCACACTGATCAGTTAAACAAGGTTATAACATAACCCTTCATACTCTTCATGTTGCATCTTCACCGACAGAGTCCTCCCACACTCGGGTAGATCATGCAACTAGATTGGTTGAACCGATCCAACCCCTCCAACAACAGGTTCATGACAAACTTCAACAAGCTAAGCAGGACAACTTCTTCAGCAAGGCAAGCAACGCACCAAGCTTTTGATTTAGCATAAGTCTCCCCATCTCCCATGGGTACTTGATGCAATGGGGACCATTGCTTCCTAAGGGGGGAGGAATGATCCAGATGGATATCAGTGGCCATTGTTGGGCTCTAAAGATGTCCTAAAAACAACCTTAGTTTAACATTAATTTATCAACCTGAGGATTCGTCTTCTATTTCAAGAATATCAGCAAAGTCTATGCAGATAGCTCGTAGAGGCTAAAATCACGTAGTTAAAGCAAATATGAGTTTATCAACAATCAACTTCCACACACATCCCTTAAGTTTCTAAAGCTAAGGTCTTACTGAACATGATTGAAGTATGATCTATAATGTGCTATGAATTGAAGGCATGAATTGAATTGCTGAATTGATCTATTTAAGAGACAAGAATCGAATCTGATATTAAAGGCATGAATTAATCTAATCAAGAGATGAGAATTGAATCTATGAAAATAAGTTGATCTATTGATGACTATCTAATCTGTTGGAAATAAATAACTGAATATTGTAAATTGAGAAAGAACAATAATTGAACAACAAATGTTAACTAAGTAAAAGGAACATCAAACGCTAGTTAAACGAAAGAAACAACAAATGCTGATTTAATGGAAAGGGACAACAATTGCTAATTTAATTGAAAGGAACAATGCATGTCAAAATGAGAGGAACTGTCGAGCAATAAACTACAACAAATGGAATCTAGAATAACAATCGACAACATTCAAACAAAAGCATCTATCTTCTGCAAGCAAACAATATCAAAGCATTAACACGCTTATGCATTATCTTAACTATTATAAAAAGGATTTAAAGTTCGAAACAGAAATCAAATGGATAAGATACAGATTGAGACAGTAACTCCTTAAGACTGGGCCCTTGTTCCTCAGAAGCACTGCTACTAGAAACTCAGTATAGGAAAATGATAAAAACATTCAACACCTTTGTTAATTTCATAACTGATACCACATTTACAAAAACTATTTGCGCAGAGCAAATTTGAGTTCTAAATGCTTGGATAAAATTCGTAGATGATCCTTTCCAAGATTCACTACCCTTTATATATTACAAGTTATGGGTAAATTAAGCTATCCCGAGGATCGAGAGATCCTTAGGATCGCTATTACTATTTATGAAGTTTACAAATTAGAGAACTAATCTCTCTTGAAACTGCTTTACGCTCCACATCTTTAGCCTCCAATAGCTCGCGCATATTTGAAATCTCTTCCGCTATCGTGAGTTTACCAAAATTTACCCATTCCTGTAACAAAATCAAGCAATTCCAGCCATATTTTAGAATTTATGAACTTCAACTCAATAATAGTTCTAGAAGACATTTTAATCATTTCCTATCCTATTTTATTCCTAAGTAACAGAAAAGTCAGTCAAGATGATATCATAAATCATGGAAATGAGGGGAATATTTGTACCTTTTCATAACCCAACAACCATCCAACTTTTCTACTGAATCACCATTTTGAGCCTGTGGTTTTGATAAACCATGATATTCACCCTTTTGATGGGGAATGGAATGTAATGTCATCTTCATTTGTTAATCACAGACATCATGTAATGATTTGCTAGTGTTCTTATGTACATTCCTACATAATAACATTAATGCACCAGATCCCATTAGAACTATGCAGTTAAGTGCGCTCATGCTAGAGTAGTACTGGGATGGGTGACCCCCGAGAATTCCCAGTGTTTTACATGCCTATGGCATTTTACAAACTTGGTCCAATTTATCCCACACGCATCATGGGAATTGTTCTCTTCTCACTCTCTCATATATAATTGAGGTTAAGGAAGCCCTTTAAGCATGCAATGGAGTGTGATGTAAAGCTCATTGCCACTGAAGCGTAGCCAACATCACTTTCTTTTTAGAGATAAGCTACCCCATTCTGCCAATTTTTGTTCTACAATGTTTTTCTCTCTCTTGTTCATTGATAGAAGTTGGGTTTCACTATATTTATGTCTTCTCCGCATTATCTTTGTGCATTTCCTTGTTATGTATCGGTTATATTTTTTTTCTTCATGTCATTCTCAAAATAATCTGGATCATAAACACCTTTCTACCTCCTTGTCAGACCTTCCTTTGATGAAGACCCGATCCACCGGGCTATCGGGCCATCAGGGCACCGACCTAATGAGACACCAACTACCTTCTTTTCTTCCTCCTGGACTTCCATTCTATCCCGTTTCGATCTGATATATCGACATATCATTAGCTTACCGTCCTCTAGAAACCTTTAAAACTGTGTTGTCAAGCGCTCAATGTGGGGACTTTGTTGGAACCTTGGGCACATAATCCAAATGTGGCCTACCTTATGGCACGACACGTGGTTACCGCACGAGGTATTCACTCGAAGAACTAGAGACATAGCTCCTTCATTCAAGGGATATTAAAGAATACCCCTAATTTTACTAGATATTGATAAATACCTCCAAAACTTCTTTTGTTGAACCCCCCTCCCAATACACATTTCCAATAAAAGAAACCCCTATTTTTACTAGATACCACATTTTATACCCCTCAATACCTATAAATCCCCCTATACTCCACACCCCCCCAATACCTATAAACCCCTCTATACCCCATACCCCTCCAATACCTACAATATATCGAATTTATTTTTCACAATTTAAAAACCCCCTTTATGAATGAACGTGATAATATGTTGGTCAACAAGGAGAAGCCCTCGTGGGCTATCAAGACATCGACCCACCAACTTCTCCAACGCAACATCCACCCGAATGATTCTGACATGACATCAGATCACCAAAATAACTTGCACACACCTCCAACCAAATAGACCTGACGTCGATCCACTAGGATGTTGATCACATGCCACTACGTAAACCAACTGCTTCTATGTTGGTCCATCGGGCCATCGGGGCATTCAGACATCAGTCACCACATGCGACCTCCATCCAAACTACTCCGATCTGATCCAGTGAAAACTCTTTCTCATGGATTTTATGATATGCAAAAGTTTTAATGCATGTGGGTTTAACAACGTTCCATGGCTCTCTGTGCTTCATGCATGAACAACTATGGTTTTCCCTTTGCTTACAAACCACTCCATCTAACCCTTTCCTTTGCAATTGGGATAAACAAATAACATTGATCAAAGGCTGTGAATCCATCGCAGGGAACAATCAATGATTCATGTGCATTGTTGTTCTAGGCGACATAACTATTGACTCTATGATTCAGTTTAACCCAAAGATGCCTTGTTGGAAATCCCATACCATGGGGAATTTCTTGAACATGGATTCGATGGTGAAATAATAGTTTTAAACCACAAGAATCCTCCCTCCAACACTATCTTGAAGCAAA
>ML801249.1:90166-153238 GCA_009831015.1 Picea engelmannii | reverse complement strand
CTTCAAATAAACCAAAGACTGCAACCAAGTATGAATTGAAAAGAAACAACAAAATAACAATGGAATTCATCTTGGAAGGATTACTTGATTCAGTAAAAGACAAAGTGGGACAATGTTCATCAGCCAAAGAGATTTGGAATAAGCTACATAATCTTTACTATAAGGAAACTCCTCTTGTCATAGAGCCATAGCATGTTGATCAAGATAAAGAAGATACTGAGATAGAATGGGAAGAAAGATGTTCATAATATCAGATAGATCCAAAATAAGATTGTGAAAAAGGTGTAATGGATTTCAAGGTTGAACTAATCAGTACTTTAAGTGAGATAAGAAAAGAAAGGAGGGAAAATAAGTCTCTCAAATAAGAATTGATCAAGCTAAAGGAAGGTTATGAAGAAGTCAAGTAGGTTATCCCAAATCTAAAATCTAAACTGGAAGAAGCCAAAGTGATTGAAGAAACTCTCAAGGATCAGTTGAAAGAAAAACAATGATTGGAAGAAGAAATCGCATCGCAAAGAAAGGAAGCAGAGAAGAGAAAATAAATCTTGACAATTCATATTAAGGAAAAAATTGAGGACTTAAACAAGCTTGAAGAAGAATTTAGTCAACAAAAAGGAATACTTGAAGAAGAGATCATCTCCTTGAATACCCAACTTGAAGAAGCAAAGAGAATGGAAGAAGTTATGAATATCTAGATGATAAAGAAGGAAGAAGATTGTGAGAAGCTTGAAGAAGAAGTTGTTACATTAAGGGTTGAAGTTGACAACCTCAACAAGAACGCGAAGAGCTCTCAAGTACTAGAAGATATTATCAGGCATCAAAGGTCACCATACGTTAAAATAGGTGTTGGATACAATGGTGAGGCCTCATGTAAAGAATATGCAGATACCAATCCCAATAAGAACATCAAAGATAAAGGATGTTTCACACAACCAATAATGAAAGTTGAAGAGAAGTGTTCCAGGTTGTTGGAAAGGAATAATGAAGAGAAGACTAAGAATTATGCAGACATTCTCAAAGGAAGGAATCATGGTCAACAAGAGTCAAAGAGGAATGAATATAGATGAGACATATCTCAAAGAAGACAATTTATCCTCAGGTATTGAAGAAGCTTCAATCACTGTGAAGGAAACAACATAAGAGAAGATCGTGATCAACTGAGGCATGAATTCATAAGAAATACAACACAAAGAAGATAATTTACTCCTTGGTATCAAAGTTTCTTTTATGGTAATTATTTTACTTGTAATAACTTTGGACATAAAGCTACAGATTGCAGAGCTTATGGAAGAAATGTTCAAGAAATAAATGTTTATATGGCTCCATACAATATTGAATGTTACAAATGCCACAACCTTGGACACATAGCTCGTGATTGTATAAGCATGATGGATAATTCCATGAGATAAAACACTGATATCAGGTACAAGAAGGTTTTGAGAATAAAGCAAGAACATGAAGAGCAGGTGAATGAAGTACTCCCGGAAATAATACTCCCTGGATTTGCAGTAGTACATAATCATGATGAATCTACAGGTAAAGAGGAATATGTCAATGATGACTCCACATTAGCGCGACTTCATCCATCATTGTAAGCCATCTGGTTTGGAGACTTCCAACAATGTGAATATTGAATAGGGGGAGTCTAAGCAACAATAGATTAGTTAATAAGATGTGCAGTTGTGTAGCAAAATTATGGACAGTTGTTGTGACATATGGACATATATGATTTCATGAGATATTTGGCAGGTCTAGAAGACAATACTTGACATGAACCAAAGAGACTACATGACAGTGGATGAAAATCATGAGCTCATAAGGAATTGCAGAAAGGAAGATGGAATCATTGTAAAACATATGACTCAGAAATAAAGTGTATTGACAGGTGAAACCAACTAGGAAGGAAAGCAATGAAAGGCACAACAAGATAGAGATAAACCATCAGGGAGAGCTATACTATCAAGAGAGGATTGTTGGATGATTATGTCAATAATGTTAGTTCAATGAAGCTTATAAGCCATGAAGAATTGAAGTCAGGTGACGATGAAACCTTAACATGAATGCTTTTCATATACATCACTAGATTATAGTAACAGGAAGCACCAATGGACAAAAAGCATCGGAAGAGAGGAAATAAATATTATATAGGAAGCCCCAAATTGATCTACATGACATATTGCAAAAGAGGACATGGGGAGAGAAATCATCAAAGGGAGTTACCCTTAATGTCAAAAGGGAAGAGAAGAAACAAAAGAAAAAGAGAAATGTTAGAATTATGAAGATAGGGGGAGCACATGAAGACATAGATATGTTGTTCAGAGAAGGTATATTGTCAAGGAGGGTCACTCTTTGCTATTGATATCAAAAGGGAAGAGAAATATCAGGAGCGAAAGATCATAAGCATGAAGATAGAGGAAGCAAACTCAATGAGAGTTACCCTTTTCCATTGATGTCAAAGGGGGAGAGAAACATGAGGAGAGAAAGATCATGAGCATTAGTAACAAGTGGAGTATGAGTATTTCCATCAATGCCAAAGAGGGAGATTGTTGGATAGTTTGTTGTCATTGATGACAAACCTGGTCAACCCTAGAAGAAGCCCCAAAGAAAGTTTGGAACCATTTAGAAGTGATGGGTTTATTTTAAGAAGTCTCCAAAGTGGTCCCCTTATGGCATATTTTTAAGCATGGCCCTCACGGGAATATGCTTTGAATAAATCTACAAGAATCCCATAGATGTGGTCATGAAGCACGAAGTTATTTGAGGAAAAAGAGGATTATGGAATCTACTAATGCATTCAAATCTCTCATATATGTATATCCCTCTTCATGAAATTTCCAACGGTAGGTGGTACGCCATGTGGTTCCTCACGGTTGAAGAGATATTCCCTCTTGAAGATGGAAGCCCGAGAGTATGGTTGAGAAGCCCTAAACAGTTGTAACAAGAAGTGACAAGTCAGCCCCTAATTAATTAACAGAAGAAAAGTTGTTGAAAACAAGAAGTTACAAGTCGGACCCATTGCAATGAATATTAAAATAAATATTAAGGATATTGTTGGTAAAGTCGGCCCCAATGGAATAATCATTAAAAAATATTTTGAATTTTATTTGGGTCAATTCGACCCTAAAAAGAGGGTGCCAAATCTAGTATAAATAAGGCACCTAGGAGTTCATTTGTTAAATCAACTCAAGTTATTTTTATTTGAGGCAACCAAGGATATTCGAGGTGACTTTCAGAGGGAATATGAAGTGAATAAGGGTGAAATTCCAAGGGATGATGAAGTCTTGTGATGACGTGTTCTAAGGTAGGTTACTTAAAGGTCATCTTACCATTTTTTATATAATTTTTTTTATATAAATATTGAGATATAAAAACTTGGAGGATGTTGAGAAGACATATCAAGGTGCATGTGGTAAAACGTTTAGATTCTGAGTCGTTTTAGTTTTGGAGATACACTATGTAGAAGATAGGGTTTTTGACTAGTCCTGGAACTGGTCTAAAACATGTGTTCCGAGAAAAATAGGCATTACTGCTTCATAGAGGATCCAAATTATATGCAACCAATTGCATTGGAAATAATCTAGTTCTTAGTATTTCATGTGCAAGTTTCAGAACCAGATATGAAATATTCAACGTGTGGCATGCTCTACAAGTTCTCTCTCCATAATAGGCCAAAATTGAGCAAGGTCTACCATTTTCGATAAAACTCCTTTTTAGGGATGATTCAGGGAGTGAAACTTCGAGGAATTTCAGAGAAGATATTGAATAATATTGGGTACACGTTTCAAACCTTTATTAATTATAGGTATGGAGTTATGCTTGTTGAAAGTTAGGGTTTGTGACTAATCCAAAAACTAGTCCTGCGAGACTGAGGTAAAGTTTAATGAAATTGCTATTCTCTTGTTGTTGAAGTTGAGGAAGGTCTACAGGTCTGTGATCACATACACTAGTTTTCTAAATGACTAAAAGTAAGCTTTCTATGTGTTCTATTTTCATGGTTATGGTATATTCTTAAGGCATATTTTGGATGGTTTTCCACATGCTTAAGGCATGCTTTTGGCATATGGTTTGAGGAGCATATTGGAAATTGGGCACATAGTTTGAAATGTACTTTGGTATATGTTTACTTGTTTGAGGCACATATTGGTACATGGTTTATGAATGTTATGGTACATATCTTAGTACATGGTTGATGGATGCTATGGTACATATCTTAGTACATGGTTGATGGATGTTATGGTACATGCTTTAATACATGGTTGATGGATGTTATGGCACATGTTCGAGACATATATTGGTACATGGTTTATGGATATGGCACATGATTTTTACATGGATGATATGGCACACATATCTTAGCATGTGATTTGATGCACATCTTGGTGATGGTCTCGGTGTATGATTTATGAGAGTGGATATGATCTTATTGATGATGCTATTCATGATGACGTATCAGTATCAACGACAAGGACAATGACAATGACAGATTGGATGATGATAGTGACAGGTTGATCATCAAGGACAGTGATTATCAATGATAGGTTGATTATAAGTGAGAGGTTAATTAGCAGTGACAGGTTGATTATCAATGACAGGTTAATTATCAGTAACAATGTCAGTGACAGGTTGAGTCTACACTTATATTTCAGGGTGGAATGAAGGGGCAAGGATGGGGGGTTGTAGCCTCCTTTCAGTTGGATCCAGTGAATACAGGGAGTTGGAGCTTCCTTCAGGTTCAAGCCTGTAAGTCAGGGGGTTGTAGAATCCTTCCAACTGGATCTGGAGAAGACATGGATTTGGAACTTCCTTCAAGTTTGAGCCTGTAAATTAGGGGGTTGGAGCCTCTTTCCAGTTGGGTATGGAGAATTCAAGGAGTTGTAGCTTCCTTCAGGTTGGAGCCTGTAAACAAGGGGTTGTAGTGTCCTTCCAGTTGGTATTGGAAAATTTGGAAGTTGGTGCTTCCTATGAATGTAATTTTTTGATATATAAGGAATCATTCCATGGTTTTCTCCCATTTGGGTTTCCATGTAAAACTATGGTGTACTGTGGATATGATGTGATGCATTGTTTATGTTTATATGTTTATGATATATTAAATGCAATCATAAGTGATAATTGATTGATAAAATTGATGATGACATGTTTTGATTAAAAGTGGCAAAAAGTGCTCAATATTGATTCACCCCCCCTCTCAGTATTGGTGAATATTCCAACAGAAAGAGAACTTACTAGGTAAATCAATGATCATGCATGAAACTCTAACAATGAAATTATCCACAAAACTTGAATGCATCCAATAGATCGTCTCCCAAATAAATCAAATAAGCCATCCATAATGAAAGAGAACGATAGAAGACAAGTGTAGTAGTGATTGTCCACAAGTTGTGTTATGATTTACAATGAGGTAGCACTCCCTCTCTTTATCTTAGGAAACCAAGAGCTATACCTCTCTAGGAAGCAGTCTTAGGTTGACTCCCAAAATTCCTCCAAAATAAAGATACAATGCTAAAACATGAAAAACATCCTCCTAAAATGCCACACGTGTGGATGTAAGAAGCTCCAAGAAGGTGACTCTAGTGGGGTACAAAAGGCTCCAAACATATTTTCCATCCCCAAAAGGTGAAAAGTATCTTAAAAGTCATGCATCCTCATCAATAAAGTCACGTATCCTCATCAGAAGGTGCCAACTCATCATCACAAGTACTAGGTTGGCTCAAGTATATGTCAAATCATAATCAAGCACAACATCATCCTCAAATGTGCAATTTCCAAGGTGGAAATGGTGATGTCATGAGGGAGAAGGGCTCGACAACCTCTCTAAAGAGGTGTACCATCCTCTCCAAAGGAAATGACATCTATCCAAACCCTAATTTCCTCAAAGGGGTGCAACATCCAAGGTGTGGGCTTCATGCCCTCTAAGTGACACGTCAAGCTATATGTGAAATGTCCTAGCTCATAAATGCAACATCCTAGGGGGAGGAGGTGTAAAAAGGCATCAAAGGCATGCCAATTCATCATGTAACTCAACACTCATCATCAGGGCTCCAACAACCTCCATACAATGTGCAATGTCTTCCATGAAATGTGAAGGAAACATCAAAACGTCCTCCATGGGACCATATCTAGGGGTGCATCATCATCGAGAAAGGCTAAGAGAAGTCAAGTGAGACCAACCATCATGGATACAAGAGTCATCAAAATAATAAAAAGTAAGTCACAATTTAATACATATTACAACATTCTTTTAAGATCTATTTTGATGAGATTCTAGAAGGCTTGATGAAAATGGATTGTGTAACCATCCAGTCCAAGGGATTTGTTCGGTTGAAATCCCCACATAAAATTAATATGCTTCTTCAATTACCTCAGTTATCTTGGCATTATCCTCTAGATTTATGAGGGAGGTAATATTTTCCAGCATGGCGATTGTTAGCTCACGATCTACCCTTGCATTTTTTGTATAACTCTTCAAAATATGCTTTGATTGCCTCCTTTATTCTTGAAAATTATTCAATATTGTGCCATCTTCCCTTATAATTTATTTCACATTATTCCTCTGAATTATTGCCCTTGTTTTCTTATGAAAATATGAATTATTCTTGTCTATTGAACCTAACCAAAGACTGCACAACTTCAAATATCCGCCTCTTTCCTAAGGGTTTGGTGGTACTTTTGATATACCTTAATTTCTTCCATTATGTGAT
Organism: Picea engelmannii; assembly: GCA_009831015.1. NCBI lineage: Eukaryota > Viridiplantae > Streptophyta > Pinopsida > Pinales > Pinaceae > Picea > Picea engelmannii. The sequence continues at coordinate 146,537 of ML801249.1, read as the reverse complement.
ACTTTAATATATGATCCCATTCCATTTTCTCCCTTATCAAATTCATTTGTTCCTTCAAATGTTCTTTTTCTTTATTTGGGTAAAGAAAAAATCTTAATACAATCTTGGCCCATTTGTTTAATACAATCTTAATTGCTTTGAGCTTATGTTCCCATATGTAAACATGGGATCCTATTACCCATTTGTTTCATTTATGAGAGATTATATCCATAGCCTCTTTCTTTTGCAACCATAACTTGCTAAATTTGAATGGGACCGGACCATAATTTAGAGTTTTTTCTAGCTACAACACTATAGGCAGATGATCTGAAGCTACCCAAGGAAAAATTCTAAAAATGATCGAATGATTGAACAAAAGGAGATCGTTTTGTATAAGGAAGCAATCTAGGCAAGTAGCTATATATCCTAGGCCCATCCTTCTGTTCAACTAGGTGAAGAGAACTCTCATCAGTTTAATGTCAACCATATCCCATGTGGAGCTAAGGTCCTCCATGTTTTCTCTAAAGGGATCCCTTACAACACTCCCCTCTCTTTTTTCTCTATGATTTAAAGTGACATTAAAATCTCCAACAAATATACTATTTTGGAAGTATCAGAATCCTCGAGTTTGATGAGTGACTCCTAGCATTCCTCTTTCTCTTTATATGTCACTGACATGTATATATTTACACTATTGATTTTCTTCCCTGTTTGTTGAGGTGAAAAACCTTTTAAAATCTAGTGTTGCACTTGATAAGAGAAATCTAACTGAAAAACAAGTATCTTCCAAATTATACGTTCCTCTAGATGCAGTTGTTAGCTAAATTCTATCGTTTCACCTATTTTCCATTCTTTGCATGTTCATATTGCTTCACTCCTCTAATTTCATCTCCTAGATGAGGAGGATAGAGAGATTTTCTTGTTTGATGAGATCTCTTAGTGAGTCTATTTTTTTCCTACTACCCATACCTTTATAGTTCTAGGAGACAATTTTCATTACTTACCTATGTTTTTTCGGAGCTCGATTGTTCTTTGTGATTCTCGGTCTAGATCTAAAATATTTCTCTATCTTGCTACATTCCTAGTTCTCTTTCTTTGTTTTCTATTTCTTCTTGCCTTTATTTAGAAATATTTCTTCTAGATTTTTTTTCCTACTTAATATCCCAAAAATCTGCTTCTTCTATTGTTTCCGCTTCAACCTATTATCGTGCCTTCTTTCTTGTTATCATATCCGGAAAGAATTGAGCTTGATCCCACATTGATTCAATTTCTTCCATATGTTCTGAAACTTCTCCTTCCTCATTTGGTGATAACCCTAATTCTTCCAATATAGGGATTCAGGAGATAGGAAAATAGGATCTTTTTGGATTGCCACCATGCTTTTGAATATTCCATTGGCTCTATTTATGCCAAAATTTTGTACTTGTTTGAAGTAGCTCCTTATATTTCTCTTGTAGGTTTCACCATTTTCTTAGGTTCCATTCCACGAGTCTACTCTTGACTAGATCCTGAAGGTTTCAATGGCCCATGGGGCACCATAATTGCTTTGGCAGCTTCCAAATGTACCTGTTTCTTAACATACTTCTTTCTTTTAGCAAGTTGTCATTGTTCTTCCTTTTCTTACTCAGGGTATTGTGCATGTTGGTTTGTTTTGTAGTCCTTCACAAAATGGCCATATTCATGCCATATTTTTCACTTGAAAGGTAACTGTTCATAATACATTGCTTACAAATTATTCCAGTTGTCCAGTGTAAGGAGAATTGGCTACGAGAGTCCCTTTTCAAGATCAATTTCTACACATATTCGAGAATAAGAAAACATATGATATTTTGCTTCATATCTATCTATATAATGACCTAGAGAGTTCCCTATACTTCTCGTAATGTCTTCATTCCAACAATGCAGAGGAAGGTGTGATAATCAAACCCAAATTGGAATAGTCGTAGGAATGTCTTGCTCTAGGTTGAAATCAGACATATAATGATTCAAATACATGCCTTTGGTTCCAAATAAATACAACCCACTACTAAAGATCACATCTCTATATTCTTTATTTTCAATCATAAATCCATAAAACCCTTAACCATAAAAGTAATGAGTTAGTTTTCCCTCGATTAAAACCTAGCAATTTTCTTGAATCCAGATTGCTACAGCTCCTCGCGATGGACAAATCCCAGTGAACTATCCTATTAGTCCCTTATTTACCAAATCCAGAGCTATATGAGGTGATGTTGAAGTGGGAAGTGGAACTTTTTATACATCGTCCATTTTTTTCACAAAATGGGATGGTTGAGCCTTTGCCAATTTCCCTAATATATCGATTAGCCTTCGAAATGTTGTCTGAGGGTTTGGAGGGTGAGGCAAGCCCCCTCCTGGAAAAGAATCCATTGCCACAACCATTCTCTAAATCACTCAAACTTGGGTTTTCATTCATGCATGCTCAAAAAAACATCACCACTAACTTATTAACAAAGAAACAATATTGTTATTTTTTCATAATTAAGGATTTAATTTAAATGAATTATGTTTGGATCATTTAAATCTATTAGGTCGATTACTACTAACATCATGTAGTGATTTGCGATAGAAGTAAATAAGATAATTTAATACATGGAATTCTAAATCTTGGATGAAAATTTGGAATGAAATAAATTGTCAAATCTAAAGTTGTGATGGTTTGTGACCTTCATTTGGTTGGATCAAGTATAGATATAATCACCTCGCCAATCTGATTTTGACAAACCTATCATGAAAACCCATCCATTACTTTCCCAAACTTCTCTTAGTTTTATTTATGTCTAAAAACCTTAGATTTTGGTTAATTTTGACAAACCTAATGATTAAAGAAAATACGAGAACCCATCCATGTATTTTGCAAGCTTCTCTTAATTTTATTTATGTCAGAAAAACTTAGAGTTTGATTAAAGTATTTTTTATAAAAGAATTGACAAGAGATTGCAAGAAGAGTGTTAAAACGAGTTTGGTTAGTTTTGAAAAACCAAATGATTAAACAAAAGATGAGAATACATCCATGTCCTTCCCAAGCTTCTCTTAATTATTTTATTTATGCCAAAAAAACCTTTAAGTTTGGTTAAAGTATCTTTGTCATTTTTTTTTACAAAAGATTGCAACAACAGTGCTACCACGAATTTGATTAATTTTGACAAGCCTATTAATTGAAGAAAAGATAAGAACTCGCAAATATCTCTCCCAAGCTTCTCTTAATTTTATTATGTCAAAAAACCTTAGAGTTTGGTTAAAGTATCTTTGACAAATTGTTTTACAAGAGATTGCAACAAGTTTGCTACCACGAGTTTGGTTAATTTTGACAAACGTATCCATTGAAGAAAAGATGAGAACCCATCCATGTGTTTTCCAAGCTTCTCTTAGTTTTATTTATATAAAAAAAACTTAGAGTTTGGTTAAAGTATCTTTGACAAAAAAATTGATAAGAGACTACAACAAGAGTGTTACCACGAGTTCTGTTAATTTTGATAAACCTATCAATTGAAAAAATTTGAGAACCCATCCATGTCTTTTTTTGTTTGTTTGTTAGTTTGTCTGTGACATGTGGGACTAACCTGTGGCTAATAAATCGCGACTCATTGGAATCTAAGCTGTCAAAATCACCTGGGGATCGCACCCGGCCTGAGCCACACCAACCCTTAACATGGCTAGATTTTTTGTCCCCACAGGTTTCGAACCGGTGACTTTAACATCACGGAATGCCTTAACAGCACACTCCGTCATCGATTGTCCTACACCTCAAGGACAAAACCCATCCATGTCTTTCCCAAGCTTCTCTTGATTTTTTTTATGTCAACAAACCTTAGAGTTTGGTTAAAGTATCTTTGACAAAAAAAATGATAAGAAACCTCAACAAGAGTGCTACCACAAGTTCGGTTAATTTTGATAAAGCTGTCAATTGAAGGAAAGATGAGAACCCATTCATGTCTTTCCCAAAATTCTCTTAAATTTAGATATGTCAAAAAACCTTAGATTTTGGTTAAAGTATCATTGACAAAAAAATTAACAAGATATTGCAACAAGAGTGCTACCATGAATTTGGTTAATTTTGAAAAACCCGTCGATTGAAGAAAATATGAGAACCCATCCATGTCTTTCCCAAGCTTCTCTTGATTTTATTTATGTTAAAAAACCTTAGAGTTGGGTTAAAATATCTTTGACAAAAAAAATTGACAAGAGATTGCAACAACAATGCAACCATGAGTTCGGTTAATTTTGATAAACCTATTAATTAAAGAAAAGATGAGAACCAATCCATGTATTTTCCAAGTTTCTCTTGATTTTATTTAAATGTCAAAAACCTTAGAGTTTGGTTAAAGTATATTTGACAAAAAACTGACAAGATATTGCAACAAGAGTGCTACCACGAGTTTGGTTAATTTAGACAAATCTATCAATTGAAACCCATCCATGTCTTTCCCAAACTTATCTTAATTTTATTTATGTAAAAAAAACATTTAAAGTTTGGTTAGAGTATCTTTGACAAAAAAGTTGACAAAATATTACAAGAGGAGTGTTACCACTAAAGCAAGAATAATTTCCTAGATTACATATACATGAATGCTTTTTATATACATCACTAGATTACAGTAACAAGAAGCACCAATGAACAAAAAGCATCGGAAGAGAGGAAATAAAGCATATACAGGAAGCCCCAAATTGATCTACATGACATATTGCAAAAGAAGACAAGGGGAGAGGAATCATCAGAGGGAGTTACCCTTAATGTCAAAAGGGAAGAGAAGAAACAAAAGCAAAAGAGAAAGATCAGAAGCATGAAGACAGGGGGATCACACGAAGACAGAGAGAAATTTTTTAGAGAAGGTATACTGTCAAGGGGAGTCACTCTTTGTTATTGATATCAAAAGGGAAGAGAAAGATCAAGAGCGAAATATTAGAAGCATGAAGAAAGAGGAAGAAACCTCAATGAGAGTTACCCTTTGTCATTGATGTCAAAGGGGTAGAGAAACATGAGGAGAGAAAGATCAAGAGTATTGGTCACAGGTGGAGTATGAGTGTTTCCATCAATGCTAAAGGGGGAGATTACTGGATAGTTGGTTTTCATTGAAGTCAACCCTAGTAAACCCTAGAAGAAGCCCCGGAGCAAGTTTGGAACCATCTAGAAGTGATGGGTGTATTTGAAGAAATCTCCAAAGTGGTCCCCTTATGGTGTAGCTTTCAGCATGGCCCTCAGGGGAAGATGCTTTGAAGAATTCTACCAGAAGCCCAGAGATGTGGTCATGAAGCACAAAGTTGTTTGAGGAAAAAGAGGATTGTGGACTCTACTAATGCATTCAAAACTCTCATATATGGATATCCCTCTTCATTCCATTTGCAACGGTAGGTGGTACACCATATGGTTCCTCATGGTTGAAGAGATATGCCCTCTTGAATATGGAAGCCCCAGAGTATGGTTGAGAATCCCTAAACAATTGTAACAAGAAGTGACAAATCAACCCCAAATTAATTAAAAGAAGAAAAGTTTTTGCAAACAAGAAGTTACAAGTCGGCCCCATTGCAATGAATATTAAAATAAATATTAAGGATATTGTTGGTAATGACGGTCCCAATGGAATAATCATTAAAAATTATTTTGAATTTTATTTGGGTCAAGTCGACCCTAAAATGAAGGTGCCAAATCTAGTATAAATAAGGCACCTAGGAGTTCATTTGTTAAATAAACTCAAGTTATTTTTATTTTAGGTATCCAAGGAATATGAAGTGAATAAGGGAGAAATTCCAAGGGAGGATGAAGTCTTGTGATGATGTGTTCTAAGGTATGTTATTTAAAGATCACCTGACCATTTTTGCTATAATTTTGTTTATAGAAATATTGAGCTAGAAAAACTTGGAGGATGTTGAGAAGAAGTATCAAGGTGCCTGTGGTAAGAATTTCAGATTCTGGGTCATTGTAGTTTTGGATATACACTCTATAGAAGATAGGGTTTTTTACTAGTCTTGAAACAAGTCTAAAATAGGTGTTCTGAGAAAAACAGTCATAGTTGCTTCATAGAGGATCCAAATTATATGCGACCAATTACATTAGAAAGAATCTAGTTCTTAGTATTTTGTGTGCAAGTTTCAGAACCATATATCAAATATTCAATGCGTGGCATGCTCTACAAGTTCTCTCTCCAGAATAGGCCATAATTGAGCAAGGTCTACCATTTTCTCTATAACTCCTTTTTAGGGACGATTCAGGGAGTGAAACTTGGAGGAATTTCAGAGAAGATATCGAATAATATTGGGTACACGTTTCAGACCTTTATTCATTACAGGTATGGCATTATGCTTGTTGAAAGTTAGGGTTTGTGACTAATCAAAAAGCTAGTCCTGTGAGACTGGCATAAAGTTTAATGAAGATGTTATTCTCTTGTTGTTGAAGTTGAGGAAGGTATGCAGGTCTGTGATCACATACACTAGGTTGCTACATGACTAAAAGTATGCTTTCTATGTGTTCTATATTGATGGTTATGTAATGTCCCTTTCCAAATAGGAGTTCCAGAGAGGAGGCTTAATGGTCTAAACTGCCCCGTTACACTATAGCCAAGGCCAGAAAAGGGGTACACAAGGTTACTAGAGGTCACTCCAGTCACAGGTGTTATATTCAGAAAGTGACATTGAGCTAAAAAGGGTTAAAAGCACTTTTAATTCATTATGAGCTAAAAATAGAAGTCAACAGTGAATTAGGGTTTCAACAGTGATTTAAGGTTTTGGAAGTCAACGGTGAATTAGGGTTTCAGCAGTGATTTAGGGTTTTGGAAATCTATAAAGGAAGGGTTAGCGACCTAATTCATCATTATGCAGATTATGACTTGTCATTGAGGAGAGAGGCACATTTCAGGAGAGATAGTTCAGTGGATTCCAAGAGGAAGACACCAGTTCGTTGATTTCAGTGTTGAGAGACACACCCTAGTCACCGGGAAGATCATTTAGGTCTTCCATCATTCTTCAACAATAATTACATAGTGTTCAGTAGCAAGGGCCCATTCATCCAGAGTGAGGGCGCAACTTCTGAGAGGGTTTTGGGTCGACTTACCCCATCTAGGGCAAATTCCAAGATTTCCCTCCGACCCATTTGAGAGGAGGGCAAGGCGCATCATTTTCTTGGTTCCTGATCATATTCCAACGGAGGAATCAACTGGGACGCATTTTCCAGACTTGGACGTGCGACACTTTTGGCAGGCACATTTGGGGTTCTAGAGCGAGCATCAGACCAGATTCAAGGAAACCCTTCCGACCCATTTCCCAGTAGACCGAGGTGATTGTTTTGAGACATATCTCATTCGATTCCGACGGTGGAATCACTAGGATGCATTTTGCCAAAAGAAGAGGGGCACATTCCCCCAGGGGTATCCATTCAGGGTCCAGACTCATCAACAAAGGGGTCTAACAGATACCAGTATTGAGGACTAGAGTAGGGCACATCATTTGGGATAGTTTCCAGGCCATTCCGAGAAGTATATCTCCAAGGGAGAACTTTCCAGACTTCCAGTAGTTACCGTCAGAGCTACCATATTCCCAGTGCATCCATTGATTCCGCAACACTCACATATTTCGAGTATTATCTTTTAGTTGCTTATTTGTATTCCGACTAAGATCCTTTTGTCTTCTGATCTAGCTGAGTGTTGTTATTTTGATCAGCCGCATTCAGCCTATTGTAATCGACAGAGATATCATAATACAAACTTTGTAGTCCTTTGTTTCATTTATTATTTGTATGATCACTTATATGCTGTAAACAATAGATCCTACATACACATTAACAACATTTCCTAGACTAGCCAAGTCAGGAACATTACAGTGGTATCAGAGCTTTAGTCCTACCAGCCCGTGACTAAAGACAATGAGTGTAGAAGAAGACCCAGAGGGCCGTTAACACGAAGGTGAAGAATATGTCACTTACATTAGGCATAAGGAAAGAAGGCATAGGCCTGAATTTCCCCATTTTCCTCCTAGCTCTAAGGAAGAGGAAGAGGCACACAGAGAAGCAGAGAGAAGGGCAGAGCATGAGGCTGAGCGCGAGGCTGAGAGGATGCTAGGAGACAGATATGAGTGACCAGAGGGTAGTGGCAAGGCCCCCATAGATCCAGAGACAACTGTCATGCAGGTTATCAACGATATGTTAGGTAGTCAATGGACCATGTATCAGTCCTTGGCACAGGTGGTTGATAGATTGGCTAGAGTGGGCACCCCAGACACACAAGTCCCGCATGCAGCACAGGGGAAGTCAGGAGCAGGCAGTAGACCCCAGTCACCCTCTCGCACATACACCTCTGTGAGTAGGATTCCCATACCCTTATTTCCCAGTTTCCAGAGGGCACCCCTGGTGGAATCACCACCACCAATAGCACAGAGGCCACCCACTCATGCAAAGGACATTGCAAAGTATAGGAGGGAGTATGCAACATTGGGTTGTGACTTCCATCAAAACATGACCCTAGTCGAGTACTGTGGACTCAGACTCAGGAACTGTCCCAGAGAGATATAGAGAGGAGGACCGCAACAACAACATGGGCATAACATGGATTTCATCTGAAAAGTTGGTAAAATCACCATACCTTCTTTCAACGGATCATCCAAATGCACTGCCAGATCTTGGGTACAGAAGCTAGACACATACTACAAGCTCAACCAGATGACCGAGACAGAGGTCATCAGTTTCGTGACCCTACACTTGGAGGGTAAGGCACACGAGTGGTGGTATCATGGATTGGTGACATTGGGTCACAGTCGCATCACTTCCTATAGGGAGTTCACAAAGAGGCTCATGGATAGGTTTGACAGGAGGGATCCCGAGATCCCATTCAGGTATCTATCCCAATTGAGACAAATCGGCACAACAGAGGTGTTCATCATGGAGTTTTAGCGGGTAGCCATAGCAGTGATAGATATATCAGAGCCCAGGCTGATCATGCTATTCATAGAGGGACTCACTGAGCCTTTGAGAGGATGGGTGAAGGCATACAGGCCTCCCACCTTATAGGATGCCATCCTTCTCACTCAAGATTTGGCAGACTCAGTGCCAAATACTAAAACCTTTTCCAAACCCTTCGTACCCTAGAAGGATCGAGATAGGAAGCCATTTCCGAGAGAATGGAAGGGCAAGGAGAAGTTGGATGATGAGACTAGGCGAGATATTATGAGGAAGAAGCTTTGATTCAACTGTAGAGACCCTTGGGTCCCAGGCCACCGGTGCATGGGCAAGGGAGAGATTCATTATATTGAGGCTCATTGAGGCAAGGGAGGGATTCACAAAGAGGCTCATGGATAGGTTTGACAGGAGGGATCCCGAGATCCCATTCAGGGATCTAGCCCAGTTGATACAAATCGGCACAACAGAGGCGTTCATCACAGAGTTTTAGCGAGTAGCCATAGTAGTCACATATATATTAGAGCCCAGGCTGATCATGCTATTCATAGAGGGACTCATTGAGCCTTTGAGAGGATGGGTGAAGGCATACAGGCCTCCCACCTTGTAGGATTCCATCCTCACTCGAGATTTGGCAGACTCAGTGCCAAAGACTAAAACCTTTTCCAAACCCTTTGTACCCCAGAAGGATCGAGACAGGAAGCCATTTCAAAGAGAATGGAAGGGCAAGGAGAAGTTGGATGATGAGACTAGGCAAGAGCTTATGAGGAAGAAGCTTTTCTTCAACTGCAGAGACCCTTGGGTCCCAGGCCACCGGTGCATGGGCAAGGGAGAGATTCATTATATTGAGGTGGCAGCAGACAGTGTGGACAGTGAGGAGGAGGAGCAGGACAGTGGATCCACTAGCTCATAGGAGGAGTCATCATAGGCAGAGGAGAAACCTCCCCGTAGACCTCCAACACTGGCAGGAGCCCATCCTCCAGTAGTCCCACAGCCGCCTGAGCAGGCTAACAAGAGGAAACCAACAAAGGGAGGAGTCATAGAGACCCTTTTTTGTGTTACCAGGTATGATACCCTCTGGATCAGAGGGACTATTCAGGGTCAATGGGAAATTTCCCTGATATATGGTGGGCCCACCCACAACTTCATCGATGCTTCACTAGTATCGAGACAAACACTTCAGACATAGGAGTTTGAGGGGTTTGACGTTGCAGTAGCAGATGGCCACACAGTGGAGTGTCTAGACAGAGTTCCAGACTTGGAGGTAAAGTTAGGCAACTATACAGTGAGAGATACATTTTATGTGGTTGACCTATCTGACACAGATATGGTGTTGGGAGTCCAGTGGATGATTACCTTGGGAAAAATCACCACCAATTACCAAACCTTGGAGATGGGATTCAAAGACCATGATGGGAAGAAGGTTGTTCTAAGAGGTATGTCAACAGGAGCACCCAGGACAGTTTTAGCCAAGAGGATGGAGAGGATATTCAAACATGGGGAAGTAGCATATGTCGTCGAGTGTTTTATCACTACGTGGAAGGATTCAGAGGGTTGACAACAGTATCATACAGAGATCAAGAATTTGTTGGGACGACATCAACAGGTTTTTGAGTCGATTCCACCAGGCAGACCACCTGACAGGGGGTTTGAGCACACCATTGAGTTGGAAGAGGGGGCCAAACCGATGATCACCCCCCCCCTATCGTCATCCTAGGAGGTTCAAGGATGAGATAGAGAAGGAAATCAAGGAATTGCTAGCGATGGGACACATCAGATCGAGTAGCAGCACAATCGCTTCTTCAGTTGTCCTAGTTCTGAAGAAGGATGGCACCATGAGGATGTACATTGATTACCAAGCCTTGAACAAGAAAACCATCAAGAACCAGTATCCTATCCCACGCATTGGCGAATTGTTGGATAAACTGCATGGGGAAGTTTTCTTCTCAAAGATTGATCTACGCTCTGGGTATCACCAGATCAGTATCTGAGAGCAGGACATAGAGAAGACGACATTTCGATGTCACTTTGGACATTTCGAGTTCCTGGTTATGCCATTTGGGATAACCAATGCACCCGCCACGTTCCAGTCTTGCATGAACCACATATTCAGGGATCAGTTAAGGAAATCAGTCTTGGTTTTCTTCGACAACGTCTTGGTCTACAAAAAGACATGGCAGGAGCATATGAGGCACTTGGATGAGGTATTGAGCATCATGAAGGCACAGTCATTATATGCCAAAGAGTCCAAGTGTGATTTTGGTATGAAAGAGCTACTTTACTTAGGCCATATCATTAGTGCACAGGGGGTACAGGTGCACCAGGAAAAGATCAGGGGAATTCTAGACTGACCAACGCCCAGGAACGTAACAGAGTTGAGGAGTTTCTTCGGGTTGTGCAACTATTAAAGGCGGTTCGTCCGGGGTTTTTCTCAGCTTGGAGCACCACTGACGGATCTTACCAAGCATGGGTCTTTCATCTGGACTAAGGAATCATGTAAAGCCTTTGATCACATGAAGGAAGTCATGAGCACTTGTTCGTATTGGCATTACCAGACTTCACCTTGCCATTTGTACTAGAGTGTGATGCATCCGACGAGGGTATCAGGGTAGTTTTGATGCAGGGAGGACACCCCATTGTATTTGAGAGCAGGAAGCTCAGTCAACTCAAGAGGTTGTACTCCATTTATGACAAGGAGATGTTGGCAATCATGCATGCCTTGACCAAATTCAGACAATATTTGGTGGGTAGCAAATTCGTGGTCAAGACAGATCACAACAGCTTGAATTATTTCCTTGAGCAAAAGGACCTCAGTGAGCGCCAAAAGAAATGGGTGACAAAGGTACATGCATTCGACTTTGACATAGAGTATGTCAAGGGGAAGAAGAACATTGTGGTTGATGCACTATCAAGGAGACCTGCGGCCTATTCTTTGATGGAGATTTCAGCAGATTGGAAATCCCACTTATTAGTGGAATATTCCAAGAACAAGTTCACTTGTGAGGTGATGGATGGATAGATACAGGATTACATGTATAGGGTCATTGGCGATGTCATATTCTACAAGGATAGAGTCTACTTGGTGCCAGATTCAGGGCTCAAGAAGAAGATCCTCACAACAGTTCATGATTCACCACTAGCAGGCCATCAGGGGTTCTTCAAAACCTACAGACAGATCAGGGAGAGGTTCTCATGGAAGGGCCTCAAACAGGACGCTATGAGACACATCAGTGAGTGTGTGTCTTTCCAGCAGAACAAGTCAGAGCAGAAATGGGAGAGTATATCGATGGACTTCATCACAAACCTACCCAAGGTCCAGGGTAAGGACTGTATCTATGTAGTGGTTGAAAGATTGACAAATTTTGCTCACTTCTATGCCATACCAACAGAGTAAAACGCAGTTCAGGTAACCGAGCTATTCTTCAGGGAGGTCGTCAGACTTCATGGGTTGTCAAGGAACATCGTTAGTGAAAGGGACAGTCAGTTCATGGGTAAATTATGGAGAGATTTATTTCGGTTGGTGGGGACAAAACTGACACCCAACACCAGCTATCATCCTCAGACAGATGGGCAGACCGAGATTGTCAACAAGTGGGTTGAAGGATATTTGAGGAACTACGTAGGTGGACAACAAAGAACATGGCTTAAGTGGCTACACCTAGAAGAGCATTTCTACAACACCACTTTCCACATGTCCATTGGTATGACACCCTTCCAAGCATTATACGGATATGATAATCCCACTTTAGTAGACCTGGTTTTCAGGGAGAGAAGAGCTCCCAAGGCCAAGGATTGGATCATAGAGAGTCGGGAGATTCTCAAGTTGCTGAAAGAGAACCTGCAGACGACACATAACCGACAGAAGATGAGTGCATACAGACATAGGATAGAGTGCAGCTTTGAGGTTGGGGATTTGGTTTTCTTAAGACTCCAACCTTACAGACAGTCATCTCTGAAGAAGAGTGGAGTCAAGAAGCTCAAGCCTAGATTTTACGGCCCTTATAGGATCATGCACCAAGTAGGTGAGGTTTCTTATGAGTTAGAGCTTCCATAGGGGAGCAAGATTCATAACGTGTTCCACATATCTTGCCTCAAAAAGACAGTGGGATAATTCATTAGCACATCAGAGGAGCTTCCCCCATTGGATGAGGAGGGACAGTTGGAGTTGGCTCTGGAGGAGGTGTTGGAGTTCCGGGAGCGGAAAATGAGGAGTAGGGTCATCAGAGAGTGTTTGATCAGATGGAGAGGGCTTCCAGTAGAGGATGCTACTTGGGAGAGTGAGCAGGTGTTGCATCACCCTGGACTAGTATTGCTTGAGGACAAGCAATTTCGGGAAGCGAGGACTGTAATGTCCCTTTCCAAAAAGGAGTTCCAGAGAGGAGGCTTAATGGTCTAAACTACCCCGTTAGACTATAGCCAGGGCCAAAAAAGGGGTAAACAGGGTTACTAGAGGTCACTCCAGTCACAGGTGTTATATTCAGAAAGTGACATTGAGCTAAAAAGGGTTAAAAGCGCTTTTAAGTCATTATGAGCTAAAAATAGAAGTCAACAGTGAATTAGGGATTCAACAATGATTTAGGGTTTTGGAAGTCAACAGTGAATTTGGGTTTCAACAGTGATTTAGGGTTTTGGAAAGCTATAAAGGAAGGGTCAGTGACCTAATTCATCATTATGCAGATTATGACTTGTCATTGAGGAGAGAGGCGCATCTCAGGAGAGATAGTTTAGTGGATTCCAGGAGGAAGACACCAGTTGGATGATTTTGGTGTTGAGAGACACACCCTAGTCACCGGGAATATCATTCAGGTCTTCCATCATTCTTCAGTAGCAGTTACATAGTGTTCAACAGCAAGGGCGCATTCATCCAGAGTGAGGGCGCAACTTCTGAGAGGGTTTTGGGTCGACTTACCCTATCCAGGTGGAATTCTGAGATTTCCCTCCAATCCATTTGAGAGGAGGGAAAGGCACATCATTTTCCTAGTTCCTCATCAGATTCCAACGGAGGAATCAACTGGGACTCATTTTCCAGACTTGGACGTGCGACACTTTTGGCAGGCACATTTGGGGTTCAAGAGAGAGCATCGGACCAGATTCAAGGAAACCCTTTCGACCCATTTCCCAGTAGACCAAGGCAGACGTTTTGAGACATATCTCATTCGATTCTGATGATGGAATCACTAGGAAACATTTTTCCAAAAGAAGAGGGGTGCATTCCCCCAGGGGTATCCATCCAGGGTCCAAAATCATCAGCAGAGGGGTCCGACAGATACCAGTACTAAGGACTAGAGCAGGGCGCATCATTTAGGACAGTTTCCAGGCCTTTCTGAGAAGTATATCTCCTAGGGCGAACTTTCCAGACTTCCAGCAGTTACCGTCAGAGTTGCCATATTCCCAACGCACCCATTGATTCCGCAACACTCACATAATATGGGTATTATCTTTTAGTTGCTTATTTGTATTTCGGCTAGGATCCTTTTGCCTTCTGATCTAGCTGAGTGTTTTTATTTTATTCAGCCGCATTCAACCTATTGTAATCCGCAGAGATATCATAATACAAACTTTGCAGTCCTTTGCCGTAGTTATTATTTGTATGATCAATTAAATGTTGTAAACAATAGATCCTACATACACATTAACAAAATTTCCTAGACTAGCCAAGTCAGGAACATTACAGGTTATGGTATATGCTTAAAACATATTTTGGATGGTTTGGAACATGCTTAAGGCATGGTTTTGGCATATGGTTTGAGGAGCATCTTGGATATTGGGCACATAGTTTGAGATGTACGTTGGTATATATTTAAATGTTTGAGGCAGATCTTGGTACATGGTTTATAGATATTATGGTACATATCCTAGTGATTATCACTAATGGATTGATTATCAATGACATGTTGATTATCAATGAAAGGTTAATTATCTGTGAGAGGTTGATTATCAATGACAATATCGGTGACAGGTTGAGTCTACACTTTTATTTCAGGGTGGAAGTAAGGAGCAAGGAAAGGGGGTCGTAGCCTCCTTCTGTTTGGAGCCAGCAAGTACAGGGAGTTGGAGCTTCCTTCAGGTTAGAGACTATAAATCAGGGGGTTGTATCCTCCTTCCAGTTGTATTTGGAGAATACATGGATTTGGAGCTTCCTTCAGGTTGCAGCCTGTAAATCATGGGGTTGGAGATGGATAATTCAAGGAGTTGTAGCTTACTTTGGGTTGGAGCCTGTAAAAAGGGGGTTGTAGCCTCCTTCTAGTTGGTACTGGATAATTTGGAAGTCGGTGCTTCCTATGAATGTAATATTTTGATACATAAGAAAGCATTCCATGGTTTTCTCCCATTTGGGTTTCCACGTAAAACTCCGATGTCCTGTGTATCTGTGGATGTGATATGATGCATTGTTTATGGTTATATGTTTATGATATATTAAATGCAATCATAAGTGATAACCGATTGATAAAATTGATGATGACATGTTTTGATTAAAAGTGGCAAACAATGGTCAATATTGATTCATCCCCCCTCTCAGTATTGGACTTGAATGCATCCAATATATCATTTCCCAAAGAAGGTTCATAAGCCATCCATAATGAAAGAGAAATATAGAAGACAAGTGTAGTAGTGATTCTCCAAAAGTTGTGTTATGATTTACAATGAGGTAGCACTCCCTCTATTTATCTAAGGAAACCAAGTGTTATACCTCTCTAGGAAGTGGTCTTAGGTTGACTCCCAAAATGCCTCCAAAATAAAGATACAATGCTAAAACATGAAAAACATCCTCCTAAAATGCCACACGTGTGGATGTAAGAAGCTCCAAGAAGATGAATCTAGTGGGGTACAAAAGGCTCCAAACATCTTTTCCATCCCCAAAACGTGAAAAGTATCTTAAAAGTCATGCCTCCTCATCAAGAAAGTTACATATCCTCATCAAAAGGTGCCAACTCATCATCACAAGTACTAGGTTGGCTCAAGTATATGTCAATTCATCATCAAGCATGGCGTCATCCTCAAATGTGCAATTTCCAAGGTGGAAATGATGATATCATGAGGGAGAAGGGCTCCACAACCTCTCTAAAGAGGTGTACCATCCTTGTCAAAGGCAATGGCATCTATCCAAACCCTAACGTCCTCAAAGGGGTGCAACATCCAAGGTGTGGGCTTCCTGCCCTCTAAGTGACACATCAGGATTTATGTGAAATGTCCTAGCTCATAAATGAAAAATCCCAGGGGGGAGGAGGTGTCAAAAGGCATCAAAGGCATGCCAAGTCATCATGTAACTCAACACTCATCATCAAGGCTCTAACAACCTCCATACAGTGTGCAATGTCTTCCATGAAATGTGAAGGAAACATCAAAAAGTCCTCCATGGGACCATCTCTAGGGGTGCATCATCATCATGCAAGGCTAAGAGAAGTCAAGTGAGACCAACTATCATGAATACAAGAGTCATCAGAATCATAAAAAGTAAGTCACAATTTAATACAAAAGCCACAATTTAATACATATTACAACATTCTTTTAAGATCTATTTTGATGAGATTCCAGCAGACTCGATGAAAATGGATTGTAAAACCATTTGGTCCAAGGGATTTGCTCGGTTCCAATCCCCACATCAATTTGTATGCTTCTTCAATTACCTTCTTAGTTAGCTTGGCATTATCCTCTAGAGTTATGAGGGAGGGGATATTTTCTAGCATCGCGATTGTTAGCTCAGGATCTACCCTTGCATTTTTTGTATATAAATCTTCAAAATCCGCTTTGGTTGCCTCCTTTATTCTTGAAAATTCTTCAATATTGTGCCATCCTCCCTTATAATTTCTTTCACATTATTCCTCTGAATTCTTTCCCTTATTTGCTTATGAAAATATAAAGTATTCTTGTCTCTTGAACCTAACCAAAGATTGCACAACTTCAAATATATGCCTCTTGCCTAAGGGTTTGGTCGTACTTTTTATATACCTTAATTTCTTCCATTATGTGATACTTTAATATATGATCCCATTCCATTTTCTCTTGTATCAAATTCACTTGTTCCTCCAATTGTTCTTTTTCTTGATTTGGGGAAAGAAAAAATCTGAATACAATCTTGGCCCATTCATTTAATACAATCTTAATTGCTTTGAGCTTATGTTCCCATATGTAAACATGGGATCCTATTACCCATTTGTTCCATTTATGAGATATTATATCCATAGCCTCTTTCTTTTGCAACCATAACTTGCTAAATCTTAATGGGATCGGACCATAATTCATGGTTTCTTCTAGCTACAACACTATAGGTCGATGATCTGAAGCTACCCAAATAAAAAATTCTAAAAATGATAGAATGATTGGACAAAAGGAGATTGTTTTGTATAAGGAAGCAATCCATTCAAGTAGCTATATATCTCAAGCCCATCCTTTTGTTCAACCAGGTGAAGAGAACTCTCATCGGTTTAATGTCAACCATAACCCTTGTGGAGCTAAGGTCCTCCATGTTTTCTCTAAAGGGATCCCTTACAACACTCTCCTCTCTTTTTTCTCTATGATTTAAAGTGACATTAAAATCTCCAACGAATATACTATTTTGGAAGGATCAGAATCCCTGAGTTTGATGAGTGAATCATATCATTCCTCTTTCTCTTTATATGTCACCGACATGTATAGATTTACAATATTGATTTTCTTCCCTATTTGTTGATGTGCAAAACTTGTTAAAATCGAGTGTTGCACTTGATAAGAGAAATCTAACTGAAAAACAAGTATGTTCCAAATTATACATTCCTCCATATGCAACTATGAGCTAAATGTTATCGTTTCACCTATTTTCCATTGTTCTTTGCATGTTTATATCGCTTCATTCTCCTCTAATTTCATCTCCTAGATGAGGAGGATATAGAGATTTTCTTGTTTGATGAGATCTCTTAGTGAGTCTTTTTTTTTCCTACCACCCATACCTCTATAGTTCTAGGAGACAATTTTCATTATTTACCTATGTTTTTTTGGAGCTTGAGTGTTCTTTGGGTTTCTTGATCTAGATCTAAAAGATATCTCTATCTTGCTACATTCCTAGTTCTCTTTCTTTGTTTTCTATTTCTTCTTGCCTTTATTTAGAAAGATTTCTTCCAAATATTTTGTCCTACTTAATATCCCAAAAATATGCTTCTTCTATTGTTTCTGCTTCAACCTATTATTGTGCCTTCTTTCTTGTTATCATATCCGAAAATAATTGAGCTTGATCCGGCATTGATTCAATTTCTTCCATATGTTCTAAAACTTCTCCTTCCTCATTTGGTGATAACCCCAATTCTTCCAATATAGGGATTTGAGGAGATAGGAAAATAAGATCTTTTTTGGATTTCTACCATGCTTTTGAATATGCCATTGGTTTCGTTTATGCCAAAATTGTGTACTTGTTTGAAGTAGCTCCTTATATTTCTCTTGTAGGTTGCACCATTTTCCTAGGTTCCATTCCATGAGTCTACCCTTGACTAGATACTGAAGGTTTCAATGGCCTAGGGGCCACCATAATTGCTTTGGGAGCTGCCAAATGTACATGTTGCTTAACATACTTCTTTCTTTTAGCAAGTTGTCATTGTTCTTCCTTTTCTTTCTCAGGGTATTGTGTCTGCTGGTTTGTTTTGTATTCCTTCACAAAATGGCCATATTCATGGCATATTTTTCACTTGAAAGGTAATTGTTCATAATCCAATGCTTACAGATTACTCCAATTGTCGAGTGTAAGGAGAATTGGCTACGAGAGTCTCTTTTCAAGCTCAACTTCTACACATATTCCAGAATAAGAAAACATATGATCTTTTTATTCATATGTATTTATATATTGACCTAGAGAGTTCTCTATACTCCTCATAATGTCTTCATTCCAACAATGCAGAGGAAGGTGCCATAATCAGACCCAAATTGGAATAGTTGTAGGAATGTCTTGCTCTGGGTTGAAATGATACATATAATGATTCAAATATATGCCTTTGGTGCCAAAGAAATACAACCCACTCCTAAAGATCATATCTCTATCTTCTTTATTTTCAAACCTAAATGCATAAAACCCTTGACCATAAAAGTAATGGGTCGGTTTGCCCTTTATTAAAACCTAGCAATTTTTTTGAATGCCAGAGCTATATGAGGCGAGGTTGAAGTGGGAAGTGAAACTTTTGATACATCGTCCATTTTTTTCACAAAATGGGATGGTTGAGCCTTTACCAATTTCCATAATATATCAATTAGCCTTCGAAATGTTGTCTGAGGGTTTGGAGGGTGGGACAATCCCCCTCTTGGCAAAGAATCCATTGCCACAACCATTCTCTAAATCACTGGAGCTAGGGTTTTTAGTCATGCATGCTCAATTTTTTTTTACCACCAACTTGTTAACAAAGAAACAATATTGTTATTTTTTCATAGTTAAGGATTTAATTTAAATGAATTGTGTTTGGATCATTTAAATCTATTAGGCCGATTACTACTAACATCATGTAGTGATTTGCGATAGAAGTAAATAAGATCATTTAATACATGGAATTCTAAATGTTGGATGAAAATTTGGAATGCAATAAATTGTCAAATCTAAAGTTGTGATAGTTTGTGACCTTCATTTGTTGGATCAAGTATAGATTTAATCACCTCACCAATATGATTTTGACAAACCTATCATGAAAACGCATCCATTACTTTCCCAAACTTCTCTTAGTTTTATTTATGTCTAAAAACCTTAGAATTTGGTTAATTTTGACAAACCTAATGATTAAAGAAAATACGAGAACCCATCCATGTATTTTGCAAGCTTCTCTTAATTTTATTTATGTCAGAAAACCTTAGAGTTTGATTAAAGTATTTTTTATAAAAGAAAATTGACAAGAGATTGCAAGAAGAGTGCTAAAACGAGTTTGGTTAATTTTGACAAACCAAATGATTAAACAAAAGATGTGAATACATCCATGTCCTTCCCAAGCTTCTCTTAATTTTATTTATGCCAAAAAACCTTTGAGTTTGGTTAAAGTATCTTTGCCAAGTTTTTTTTACAAAAGATTCCAACAATAGTGCTACCACGAATTTGATTAATTTTGACAAGCCTATCAATTGAAGAAAAGATGAGAACTCGTGAATGTCTCTCCCAAGCTTCTCTTAATTTTATTATGTCAAAAAACCTTAGAGTTTGATTAAAGTATCTTTGACAAAAAAAATTGTCAAGAGATTGCAATAAGTGTGCTACCACAAGTTTGGTTAATTTTGACAAACTTATCCATTGAAGAAAATATGAGAACCCATCCATGTCTTTCTCAAGCTTCTCTTAGTTATATTTATATAAAAAAACCTTAGAGTTTGGTTAAAGTATCTTTGACAAAAAAAATAATAAGAGACTACAGCAAGAGTGCTACCACAAGTTCTGTTAATTTTGATAAACCTATCAATTGAAAAAATATGAGAACCCATCCATGTCTTTCCCAAGTTTCTCTTGATTTTATTTATGTCAAAAAACCTTAGAGTTTGGTTAAAGTATCTTTGACAAAAAAATTGATAAGAAACCACAACAAGAGTGTTAACATAAGTTTGGTTAATTTTGATAAATCTATCAATTGAAGAAAAGATAAGAACCCATCCATGTCTTTCCCAAGCTTCTCTTAATTTTATTTTTGTAAAAAAACCTTAGATTTTGGTTAAAGTATCATTAACAAAAAAAATTAACAAGAGATTGCAACAAGAATGCTACCATGAGTTTGGTTAATTTTGACAAACTCGTCAATTGAAGAAAAGATGAGAACCCATCCATGTCTTTCCCAAGCTTTTCTTAGTTTTATTTATGTTAAAAAATCTTAGAGTTTAGTTAAAGTATCTTTGACAAAAAAATTGACAAGAGATTGCAACAACAATGCAACCATGAGTTCGATTAATTTTAATAAAATTATCAATTGAAGAAAAGATGAGAACCAATCCATGTATTTTCCAAGTTTCTCTTGATTTTATTTAAATGTCAAAAATCTTAAAGTTTGGTTAAAATATCTTTGACGAAAAAATGACAAGAGATTGCAACAAGAATGCTACCACTACTTTGGTTAATTTATACAAATCTATCAATTGAAACCCATCCATATCTTTCTCAAGCTTCTTTTAATTTTATTTATGTAAAAAAACCTTTAAAGTTTGGTTAGAGTATATTTGACAAAAAANGACAAAAGATTACAACAAAAACTTTACCACTCAAGCAAGAATATATATATATATATATATATATATATATATATATATATCTTAGATGTGGCTCACATCACATTAGCATTTAGAGTAAAGATGTTAAATTTTCATTTTTTTTTTTCAATTAATTTTTAATACAAAATTAAATAAGTTAAAATAAGCACACATAAAATATTGTGAAAAAACCAAACTTGTTTTTAATTAAGTAAAAAAGTTAAATTTTCATTTAATTTTTTCAATTAATTTAGAATACTAAAATAAATAAATTAAATTAAAAACACATGAAAAAAACCAATCTTATTTGTAATTTCATTTTACCTTCCCTTTCAAACTTATATATATATATTAACTATTACAATTATATTACACAATAAATATATTTCAAACATATATATTTTTTTCAACTATTATAATTATATTACACACTAAAGATATTTAAAATATTTTCATATTCTAAACTATCATCTTAAAATATACAAATTATTTTTGCATAAATATATATGCAAAAGTTATTAGAACAATATTTTTATATGAAAATTAAAAAAATAACTTAATTATAATAGTTATATAAAATCTCTTACATTTAACTATAAAAAAAAACTAATTTAAATTTTATAATATATTTTTTTATTATATCTTTAAATTAATCATATAAAATATTTAACTCTTCTTTACAAGTTTTATAAAAAATTTAATCATTTTTATAACACTATTTTTATAATTTTAAAAATATACATACCCTACCTCCTCTAAATTTAAATTTGTTATTTTATATTAATAATTTTTAAAATATTTCACATAAAAACACTTATATATATATATACAAAAATTTAAATTTATCACATAACAAAACACATTTTACTAACTAACACCAGAATACACCCTACCCTAATAAAGAAGATGTTTAACATATTGTCTGATAAATTAATGTGATGTTTTATTACCCCTAACAATCACCTTTAAAATATGGCTTAAATATGGCTAAAACAAGCCAGAACTGGAAAGTCTCTCTCCTTATTTAAAGAGATATATGCCTAGATTTGCTCATGACAACAATGCTAAGTACCCTCTTAGGAAGAAACGACCCATGAGACCATGAGAAAGTCATAAAAGTCCTTGAAACACAGTCTACACTTACTAAAATTGGCAAATACAATCTTCCAGATCGGTCTAATAAGCTACAAATATTGAAACTCGCCAGATCCCGATAAACAGGAAGACCGAGCGGCTTCAAGATTCTGCAACTAACCATCTGTCGTCGTCCATGGCCGACTCTTGCTGTAAGTGCTGCTTATGTTGCACATTGTCTACACTGCGAGACGAAAAAAATTCTGAATATGAGGTCTTCATATGATCTGAAAATAGTTTATTCCATTTTCATTTCACCGTAGAATGACACAGGAGGTTTATCCAGAGACGAGAAGTCACCGTGGCCGTTCGTTAAAACCACTCTACTGCAAGCATCATAAAACTTCGAAAGTCGTTCGTACTGTTGCAGATTTCGCTTATAAATTTCCACGAAGCCTGGAGCTTTATCTTTGGGCACACCAGAGAACGAATCCGCCAGCCTGCGTATACAAAAGTTAATGGCTGCATAGATATTAGGGCATTCTTTCAGGATCAAATCGAGGGCATACTGAATGAGGGGGTTCGTTGCCCCGCAGCCTTGTCGAGGAGTGCAATCTAAGAGGCAGTCCAGGAGCAGTTGCAGGGATGGCAAATATTTACAGAGCCCTCCAATTTCGAAATCCTTTGTTCTGTTATTGCGATTTTCATGAGACACAATGTCATAGTCGAGGATCCTGTTGCAGTGGAGTCTCTGGGCCAGATAACACGAGTATTTGCGAATCCAGAAGGAGCATTCGAGGGCAAGGGGGCTGGAACGATCCCCGAAACGTTGCGATATCTCCGCGAGTAGCGTTATATGAGACGGATTCTGCAGCTCGTCTTGAGTGAAAAAGGGGAAACCATCCCTTATGAGTCGATGAATCAGTGCCAAAGTCTTCAGAGCCACGATCCACCTTTTAGTTCGAACTAACCGCCGTTCTACCAGATGTTTTAGATCTCCTCGTACCCCGGCAGACGTTTTCGTTGCAGCCACGGCTACGCGGGCGTGCTTTTCCTTGGGAGGGATGTCATTGTGAAGAGTAGCTTTCACAACTGCGGTGTCGATTTCTGGATTCTTGCTGTTCAATTTGGCAATCCCGATGGAAGCCAAGTCCTTGAACGAGCCAACCACATTCTTCGTCCGCGACTCCATGGATGCTCAGTCGACCAAACGAAGAAAGTTATTTGTGAATTTGCCACCAGAGTGGTATAGATATATGGCCGTTTGACCACACGATTTCAACGTGTGACGCGGCCAAATACTTTGCATGAATTAATTCAGGGGGCAGGTGTCTTTTTTTATCGGAGTCGTCGTGCCTTTGGACCGAGCTGTTCTTCCTTGAAACATGGCACCGACCCTAAAGTTTGGGCATCTACCATGTCGGTTACCTTGGGTTCCTTCCACGGCGGCTTCAGTAAAGAAGGTAACCAACCTAGGTGGTCTCCCCTTTCTTCTCCCTTGAGCAATCTTTCACTCCTATATATATGGACTACCAAAACGATCAACTTGGCAGGGTAGGATAGGATGAAAAGAAACTGACTTAATCATTGGTTTATTGCATAGTGTTTCCTTCTTTCTTGAATAATCTTTTATTTTTATATATGGATTATTAAATTGATCAACTTGATTCGGATAAGATGAAAAGATAATGAGTTAATTATTGACTCATTGCATAGTGTTTAATATTAATTTTTAACAACATGTTAGAATTAGTTTAAATCTTTTATACTCAAACTTTTTTATTAATCACTAAGCATAAATATATATTCCATTAAAAAATCAAAAATATTGAATTTGAATTATCTTATTTTTCTTCTTCAAAATTTTGTTAAACATATATATTATTTTTGTTTTTTATAAAAATAAATTTATTTTCTTCATTTTATTAATTCATTTAAATTATTGTGATGTAATTTTACTTCTTAAATTTATGCAATATTTTTTTATCTATTTATTAAAATTAACAAATAAGAAAAATCTAAATGAACTTTACACATGTCACATGCCTTTGTCCTCCTTTTCCTATTGAGACCACCCTCCACTTGGTAACCTTACATGCTTACATGCTTTAATTTTTTTTTGGTGTTAGCCTATTATTTATAAAATAATTTTTTTTCTTAATTTTTTAATTCATTTAAATTTAAATTATTGCAATGTGATTTTATTTTTTAAATTTATGTAATTTTTTATCTGTTTATTAAAATTAACAAACACAAAAATCTAAATGGGCTTTATACATATCACATGTCATTATCACCACTATAAATGTTCCCTGTCATGTTCACTATAGTGGATGATTTTGCCCTCCTTTTCTTATTGCCATCACCCTTCACCTGGTAACGTGCATGCATGCTCCACTCGGTACCCTACATGCTATCTTTTTTTTGGTGTTCGCATATTATAACTTTTGCCTTCCTTTTTCCTTTTGATTATCATTATTGTCTTTGTATTTCATAGGAACTAGAGCATCATCTATAATCTATAATCCATATGCCCTTGATTGGCTCCTTCTCCTTCTAGTGTTCCACACTCCATTGCAACATCTTAATTGTTTTTCCTACAAGTTTCGACCTTTGAATCCCATTTCCATATATTGTTCTTTGTTATAATGCTTCTTTTCTTCTTAGCAAAAGCATTTTGAGCCAATGGTTACGGGAGATACCATTAGTTGGGTGGGAGGAATAGCGGGAGAAAATGGGAAAAAACCCCAATCATCATAAGTATCCATTCATCGAGATTCTTAAATACAACTAAATTGAGAAATTTTGTTGTACTTTCATTGCGATGATTACAATTGCAAGTTATGGTAAAAAACAAGGCATTTTATTGTTGACATTGATAAATTGAATAAAGAAATTTTCATGTTCACTAAAAGCTATTTTGCACTATGATGCACTTTGCAGTTTTGGATTCTAGAAGGACTACGATTAAATGAGTGTGTTCGTATTTTAGTGTGATGCTTTACTTCATCTCTAATATCATATGGCACACACATATATATGCCAACATTTGTCTTACTTCATTTTGTCATTTTTTTCTTTCTCATCTACTCAAGCTGCTATTTAGGATCCATGACATATATTTTTATGCCTTAAAGTTTGTCTATGTAACTAAAGCATCAAACACTCTACGTTCATTTTCTTGACTAATGCTTCAAAGGGTTTTTATTTGTTAAACACTCTACGTTCATTTTCTTGACTAATGCTTCAAAGGGTTTTTATTTGTTAAACAATCTCATGTATTCCCTGTACAATGCAATATATACTTTATGTAAAGAACATTACTCTTGTATTGTCATGCTTAAAAGTAATGTAATTAATATCTAGTAGAAATTCAAAGTACAACTGCATCTATGTGAAAACTTGTGGATTTATAAATTCAAATATTGGTTTAACTTAATTGATATGATTGATGATTCACTAATTTCAGTGGTTTCCACAACTTACAAAATCCTAACACAAAACCTGAGCTAGCACAAGATAATGCACAAAATCTGAGTTCGCGCCTACTTGATCATGATTGACCTCTAACTTTGTGCTAAAAGAAATCATGAGGATTATCATGAAATCATGATCAGCTTTAAATGTTGCTTAGAGCTAATGGTGGTTTATGATAAGCATTGGAGGCAGTGAAACTAGTATAAAAGGCCACGTTTTGAGTTCCATGGCATCATCCAAATATTGTACATGTCTTTCTACATAAAATAKATGCTCCTCATGATCCTTTTGTGTTCTCTCACACCATTCCATTGCTTTAAAGAACGTACAAGTGGAAACTATGATTTTCTTGTCACCCCTTTTGTATGAATTTTGTACCATTCCATGGTGTCAAAGGGATTTGGGACGTGAACCTGTGAAGAACTTGATTGTGTTGGCACTGACATCGCCTTCATAGGATAAATAGGGCCTCTTGATTGAGGAACGTCCACCATTCTTCTCTACAATATCACATAGAAAATCCACCTTAGAAAAGAATCAAACAATAGAAAGGAATGTGGGTCAACATCAACCTGCCAATCCATATTATCAGCTCTAGGTTGTTCACCAGAGATCCAAATTGGAGGTAACAAAATTTCCCTCTGCAGACACAAGAAGTTATTTCTGCATTCAATTGAGATCATGAAAGGTCTCTCAAATACACGTCGTTTACCTAGGCAAAAGCTTTCAGGGGTACATTGAAGATTGTTGGGCCAATAACATGTGGATAATCTATGCAAAGCAATAATGGGAATGCACCATATTTTGATGCTTTACTATATGTCAAATAGTGCAGTGGTGTGCCTGTGTGTGTGTGTGTGTGTGTGTGTGTGTGTGTGTGTGTGTGTGTGTGTGTGTGATTTCAATGGTATTGCTACTTCAATGAAATAAGTGAGTGATAGGTTAACCATGGTAGCAATGCCCTACCACTTGGTATTGCCACATGTTACAATGAGTGTTTAAACAACTTAATGTTGAAATTATAGACTGCAATTCTCATATATGTCTAATAAGTACACACAATGGTTTCAAAATGTGTGATAAGAGTTGTTCATGTTTTTTCAATAATAATTTCCATATTTTCATGATCTGATCAAAGAGTAATGATGTGCTAACCATTTTGTATGTCTCTATTGAAATTCAAATTAGATCATAAGGTGCCTTGATGTTGTTTCTCAATACAATTTGGTTTGTAATTAACACGAATTTGGTTGCACCATCAAGGTAGTAATTATGTAAACTGTATAGAGATTACAATACAAGTTGCACAAATATTATTATTCCAATACAAACAACAACGAGCCTAACTCACTAAGACCTGTAGAATTGTGGGAATACCATATCATCAAATTGCTTAAATTCAGTGTATGTTTAAAGAGGGAGCGAATGAGAGTATGTAAACTATGTTTTCAATGCTACACTCCAATTGTATCACAATTCCGTTAGAAAATAATTGATAATTGTCTTCCAAGAAACGACCTATGGTTCAATGCGGTGTTGATATAATACATTTTACAAGAGTACTATGGCATTCACTTGTACTACTATCATTTCTATAAAAAAAATCCTACCACATAGCATAGTAAGAATAATCAATAAAACCTTACAATCATTTTTTATAAAGTTTCTCCCTCCATGTTTCCATAAGGCAAGGACTAGCCACTATGTGGCTTGCACTTGTCTAGTATTGGCCAATGCCTCGCACCTTACCCAACTCCCTTCATTACATGCCATGTCCTTCCAAGAAACAAAGTACTCTCTCTGCACTATTTTTCCAAAGCTTCAATACTCTCTCTACATTGTTTTGCCAAAGCCTCTCGTATGATGAGCATATACCATATCCATAACTCATTCCAATGTGTGCATCACAAACATCCATGATAAATATGGCTCAACACAATTAGGGATCTTCAAGTCAACTATGCAAGCCCCGAGTTGAGCCAACATGGAACATTGGATGGTAAGACTTCAAATGGTCTAGAAGTCTCAACAAATAGGATAACTTTCCCACTTTGGCTAACACCTTCATTAGACCTTAAAATATTGGCACCAAATATTGTGACTTCCATAGGTATGGCTTGCAATGATCACAATTAAGCTACAAAAGTAATTTTTCACCAAATTGAAATTCCAATGGCCAACATTCCTTGTCTACCCAACTCTTCATCTTCTCATGCCTTTGTTAAATGAACCCTTGCATGGTCCACTTAGTGGTATCATAGCTTAAGAAACTTAGTGATGATGGGAATACACTATAATACCCAACTAGCACTATGTGAGACATGAGTGGTTGTTATATGGTCACCAACTCAAACAAATTGTGTTCCATTACCACACTTTTTTGTGCATTGTAACAAAACTAAGTCGCGTTTAACAACCCCAACAAATCAATCTAATCATCACACCAAGTTTCACAGATAATCACCCAAAATTTGTTATCCTCTCAAGATGTCCATCTCTATGAGGATGATAATTGGTGTTTATCATCATTTTGGTTTTCATCAACTTGAAGAGCTCCATCCGAAATGTGTCGATGAACATTACATCTCTATCAAACGCAAATTTCAATGTCTAGCCCCAATATTTAACAATATGTTTGAAAAATAATGCAACCACTAATTATGTCAAACAAGGAGTATTGGATGGTGTGCACAAATTGGTCCAGATCTCGATGCATTGCACTCCAATAGAACGCTCGTTCCAATAAATCTAAACTCTGGTTTTGGCTCTAATGACCCACCCACAAAGAGTCATGTCACTCGTTGATAAGCTATTTATACACATTTCCACATTCAGGCACATATATCCTTCCATTAGTGAAGAAAAATAATTGATCCTAGAGACGACATCATTGATCTAGGTGGATATTGGTGGCCACCCACCTATTCCAACTGGCTCTTTTTGTCAGTTGTTAGTTCAACACATTCTTTTGTACTTCTTTTTAATTGAGGGTTATACCCTTTCGGGGTTGTTTGAAGCCCTACACATCTTCCAAGTGGATACTAGTGGCCTCCCACCTAATCCAACTGGCTTATTTTGTATGTATTCATGTCAGCACATCTTGTTGTACTTCCAGGGCCGTTTTGGGGCCCTAAACAATGTTATTTTGGCATGTCACAGTCAAACTGTAGACGGAGTCAAATTTTGATAGCATAATGTGTAGTTTCTCTAAAATACCTTTCCAACGAGCTATCACGCGCCCAAAACGAAGATCGTATGAAAAAGTTACGACACCGGGAAGTTAATGTACTAACTTACCCAAACGGGGCCCACATGACTTTTGGCGTTTCATCTCCTAGGGTTAGGTTTTTGGATGTCTAGGCTTTTGTATTTCGTATTTAAAATAAAAAGGCCTTCAAAGCCTCATTGTAATCATCTTCTTGCGAATGAGCGTAGCCGTCAGATCTCTTCTCGAAGATAAAGATGCCACCATTCTAGTGAGTTTTGCACTCTGTATTTTTACAGTCTCTTTACAATTATTTCATGAATAGAAATCAAGTATTGTTGTCTTTCTCTATTTCTATCAATTTTCATGAGCATTTCATTGTAATATCTTTTCTTTCATTTCGTTATGAACATAATATGGATCAGTGGCATCAAAGCAGGCTGTTCTTGATCGTTTTTCAGCGCATGTCCCCGACGAGGTCGGAGTATAGCCAATTGAGTCTCGAGCTTGTATCTCTTGAGGAAAATCATTCTCACACACCCAAGAAACCCTCGATGGCGGCAGAAAAGAAAAACGATGGAGCATAAGATTATATTAAATTGTTTCTTGAGAAAGTTATCGCACGACAGAGGGACGATATGATGGAGAATTTTGCACACATCCCTCAACGTCTGCCGATAGCAACAGGTGCATATTCATCAAATGACCATTTTGGAGGAACCTCTCCCTTCAAGGTATAAGTTAATTTTGATATTCCCATATTTGAAGGTCAAATAGATGTGGATGCCCTAGAAAAATGGTTAAATATATTAGAAGGTTATTTCTGTGTTATAAATTTTTCCGACAAGGAAAAGATTACCTTCGCACTCCTCAAGGCTCTCCCCCATGTCAAACATTGGTGGGAAACTTACTGGGAGAAAAGTTCCATAAAGGAATCTGGAATCTATGGGGACAAGCCCACTTGGGATTTTTTTGTGGATGTGGTTAAAGAACAGTAATATCCTGTTGACAACTATGAAGACTAGTACATGAGATGGACCACATTGCGACAAGAGAAGAGCCAAATAGTGTCGGGGTTCACAAATAATTTCCATACCTTGCACACCAAGCTGGGTATTAAGGACTCTGAGCGACATCTAGTTCTGAAATACCATGGGGCTCTACATAGGTACATCCAAACCAAAATGGATTTCCTAAACATCTCATCATTGGGAGTTGCCTATAAATATGTTGTCAAAATTGAGCAGAAATTTAGGCACCAAAACAAATGGGAATTAGGGTCTGCAACAACCAAAGAACGGTAAAGACAGCCCTAACCAACAACCCCTAGACAACCAGTCCAAGACACAGGACAAAAAGGGTAAAGGGAATACGAAGAATGACACTGGGAAATGGTGTGACTTCCACAAAATCCCCTGGCACAACACTAATGAATGTTGCTTGAAATAGTCATTGGTGGCCGAGGTCAAAGACACGGAGTTGAACCCTGATTCAAAATCTAATCCAGAAAATATTGAAAGCAGACAGATCATCGACGCAGACCCCACTACCACTGTCGTGACCACAACAATTCAACTAGAAGAATCAATAGATCTTGAAGAGGGGGAGCGCCTCTTCCATTCACAGATGTGGGTGAAGGGGACCCCATTGCATTTCATTGTTGATAACGACAACCAGCAGAACGTCATCTCAGCTAAGGCCATCAAACATTTAGGGTTGTCGATAACACCACACTTGTATCCATACCACATCGAGTAGCTTCACCAGGGACAAGATCTTTGTGTTAGCCAACAGTGTCATCTGTCTTATGGAATCCATACCTTCAAGGATGAGGTAGTGTATGATGTTTCCCCTCTTGACGTTTGTGATATTGTTTTGGGTCAACCATATATGTGGATACGTCGGGTTGTCTATGAGTCTAGACCCCGTAGTGTCATTATTACTTTGAGAGGTTAGCTCTATAGAATACCAGAGGTAGTTCCAACTACTAGTCCACCAAAACAGTGTCACAAGTTAATCTCTCATACTACAAAATTCATCCTCTTCACAGTCTATTCAAAGGACGCACAAAACACCACGACAACCACTGCAGCCTCAACACCTTTTATCCAACAAAAACAGACTATCAAAGAGAAAGAAGATATTCTTTCTTCACCTATAATGGTGCCTACACAATGCCCCGTCAAACCTAGAGACAACAGGTTGGTGGAGCATGTTCAACCCCACCAACAACCAATTTGCGACAGTCTTCCACAGACCAAGCATCACAACTTCTCCAACAAAGCACACAGCTCACCAAGATTCAAATTCAGAAAATGTTTTCCCCTCTTCCCTAAGCACTCAATGAAATGGAGACCATTTCTTCCTAAGGTGGGAGGATTGATCCAGGTGGATATTGGTGGCCACCCACATGTTCCAACTGGCTCCTTTTGTCAGTTGTTAGTTCAACACATTCTTTTGTACTTCTTTTTAATTGAGGTTTCTACCCTTCCGGGGCTATCTGAAGCCCTACACATCTTCCAGGTGGATACTAGTGGCCTCCCACCTAATCCAACTAGCTTATTTTGTATGTATTCATGTCATCACATCTTGTTATACTTCTAGGGCCCTTTTGGGGCCCTAAACAGTGTTATTTTGGTATTCCACAGTCAAATTGTAGACGAAGTCAAAGTTTAGCGACATAATGTGTAGTTCTCTAAAGACCTTTCCAACGGGCTATCACGCCCCTAAAACAGAGATCGTATGCAAAAGTCACGACCCCGATAAGTTAATGTACTAACTTACACAAATGGAGCCCACATGACTTTTGGTGTTTCATCTCCTAGGGTTAGGTTTTTGGATGTCTAGGGTTTTGGCATTCCTGTTTAACATAAAAAGGCCTTCAGAGCCTCATTGTAATCATCTTCTTGTGAATGAGCGTAGTCATCACATCTCTTCTCAGAGATAAAGTTGCCACCATTCTAGCAAGTCTTGCACTCTGTATTTTTATAGTCTCTTTACAATTCTTTCATTAATAGAAATCAAGTATTGTTGTATTTCTCTCTTTCTGGCAATTTTCATGAGCATTTCATTGTAATATCTCTTCTTTCATTTCGTTCCAAACATAATCCGGATCAATCATGCTCCATGCCTTCCTAGATCTATCGAACAAACCAATTGGCAATCTGAACTTCATTATTGACCTCCAGTGAAATTGTTGTCATCCAAATCACTTCAAGTTTAACCTCCTACTCAATGTATCTACCACTACATTTTGTTTACTAGGACAATACTGAATTATCATGTCAAACTTAAAAAGGACGTCTTGCCACCAACCCTACTTTGATGACAACTTTCACTACGAAGAAAAGTAACTTGTGGCAATGTTGTCCATTTTCATGACAAACAACATGCCTAGAAAATAGTGCCTCCAGACCTACAGACAATGTAACAAAATTGTCATTTCCTTCTAATGGACTAGATATATTTGTTTCCTATCATTTAGCTTCTTACTTTCATATGCTTAGGAATTTCCATCTTGCATAAGAACTCCACAAATGGAAAATTTTGAAGCATCCCTTTGAATTTTAAATGGTTTTCCATAGTCTAATGACTATAACAGGAGTGTCTTCGCAAGTATTATTTTCATCTTTTTGAATGGTCCTTTGTAAGTCCCAAATTTGTAAAAATAATTACTTAATGAACTCATTCACATTAACATTTAAATAAACACATAAGCATGAACATTGTCCAATTACTTATTGCATAAATCAACATAAGGGTAGTGTCGTGTGAGAGTCACACCTAAAATATTTGCAAGGAAACCTAGTTACAATCACGGTGAGGATAGAACCATTGGGTTCCAATCATTTGCGACCATCAACCACAACCAACCTAGAAACTAAGTGTGGGGGATGACTCTTCTCCCAACCAACCTCTCAGTCAATATAATTGAGGGCCCTCGATCCATCAACCAATAGCCTATGCCAACTTCTATTTCTATCTCTTTATTATGAAGCTCAAGCTCCAAAGAAAATCCCCAAGGGTCAAGATGCTCCAAGAAAAATATGCTTTCACCATCTTCTCAACACCCATTAAATAGTTTATTAGCCTATGCCAACTTCTATTTCTATCTCTTTATTATGAAGCTCAAGCTCCAAAGAAAATCCCCAAGGGTCAAGATGCTCCAAGAAAAATATGCTTTCACCATCTTCTCAACACCCATTAAATAGTTTATTCTTCACATCCATCCATGCAAAAATTCCCATGCATAGCCTCCACTTGTCACCTAGGAAATTATCTCTTATCTTTACTTAAACATACATCTTTAGTTAGATTTTATTTATTTATATTTTCCTTCAAATTATTTTTATCTAATTTTAAAATTCTCTCCTAATCATTAATTTATTTTATAATAATTATTATTATTGCTACTATCTATCTATCTATTAATATTATTATTATCTCCTTGCTTATTTATTTAACTATTTATTTATTTTCGTCACCAAAGTATCAAATTAATTAACTTGTGTGTGTGTGCGTGTGTGTGTGTGAGAGAGAGAGAGATGGGGCATTACATACTCCCACCACTTCATGGGACTTTGTCCCGAAGTTAACTTTAATTATGTTACTTATATATTTTTACTTTCTTCCCATATCTTCCTCGTAGTCACCCGCTATTGTACTAGTATAAGAGCCACCCAATTGACTATAGTAGACATTGAAATTCCACATCACAACTCTAGGGAAGTGAGTACAACTCTAGCTCTCTTCCCAACATTCAACATAAGGCTTAAATCCTATTGGCATATCCAAGGCCCAAGGCCTCTATTATAGTGAAAATCCCCTATGGCTATAGGTTAAAGCCACAATAGAGCATTGATTGTTTAAAGATCAAACCAAATCCCAAGAAGGAAATCATAGTTTGTAACTAAATCGATCAAATAACTAACTACTAGTAGCAAGGCAAAATAGACATATCGAGTGTCCTGTGTCTAATGAAGATCCCATGGTTGAAAACATATATTGCTTCTTCCAAACTATTCCTTTTCCAACCTGCAAAATACTCAAGTAGAAAGCTACAAAGGACAACAATTATACAATAACTAACTTGTATGGAAACGATAAAAAAACAAAGATAATTGCAACATTTAGTATTTTAAATAACAAGATATTCAAGCATGGTCATCATATACTAAGAACACAAGTATTTCATGGGAAAGAGGTATTTGACAACACAATTTAGGTAGTTATTCACTTGCATCTGCTGTGATAATGCTCCTCGAACGGACTCCAGGTCCCTCCACCCAGGCCACCAACTATAAGATACACTTCTGACTCCAATGCTTAGGAAGACCCAAAGAATATCAAGGGAAACTTCTTGGTCATATATGTGAAGCATGGAAAATGTTGGAAACAAGGGTTTCCAAATCTAAGGACATGAATCAACATTAGGGAATTAATAAGGGCTTGCATACAAGGCGAGAAATAGCCAACATAACTTTGCTTCAAGTATCTGTCTTCTCTCCTCATGGCTCATGCTTAATTTATAACATCCCCAAGTGGTTGGAGTGGTTGCAGACAATTGAATACATTTAAAAGGGGGTTAGGAAACTGACAAACTCATAACCCCACGTATGATTATGAAAAATTGTATTTTTTTTAGAAACAATGATATGTACACAACTTTTAATAGAGAAACACATGTATACACGCCTTTCATGGTTGTTAGGGCGCATACATGTCAAAAAATAATGTTTTTTGAAGAATCCAAAGGAGGTAAAGGGGATTGATGTCTGCAAGTAGGACAGAGAAAGGCCAAACACGTCATCAATGCATATGTGGTGACAATTGATGTTATATAAACCTGATTTTCCCAAGCAGGCATATGATTGGGTACATTAAACCATGTACCCTAGGCATCTTGAAAGGTTGATATAAACTTCCTCCCCAACTATTATTAGGTATTCAACACCAAGCATCAAATTCGAACCACGCAACTCCACTGATGAGTACAGCTCTAGACCTTCTTCTAAACTTTGGCATCACAACTACAGTATCAAACACTTTGGCCTTCTCAAGATGGTGGCATGTCCATTAAGCATCATGTAAGGAAAACAAATCATTGGCATATGTTTAATGATTGAGTTTGTCCCTATTCCATAAGGTGTTACTTTGTATATATTCTCATTCGTAAGTATGGGATCCTGTGAGATCATTGAATGAACCATCCCTCTCATCCCATTGGTGGATTTCATGTCAATCACCACCTCACAATGTGTAACCATTGTATTAGTTATAATCATTACATCATAATCTCATAGAAAAATATCCACATGCTAACCATCGCATGTCATCATGAAAACAGAATAACATTATCATTACATCAACCTGAATAGTAAGGCACCACATTCTCATGCATACCATCACAAAAAAATTGTATCTCAAAATAACCACATGGAATTATGTCATGCCATCACATCATGAAATATCATCATAAAGAATATCACCTCATATGATATCTTCATCAAAGATATAACATTGTTGTCATGACATGCAATCAAAAGCATTACATCAACATAAATAGAATTGAACCATGTTTTAAATACCATAGTTGTTCCAAGACAACATAACATCACGAATAGGATAATCACCTTCACACATATCATACATTGAACAATAAGACATCATGAACATTCTTATCACAATTCTCTAGCAAAATCCAACTCACTAGTATGCATTACGAGAGATCACATCCAGGACCTGGATTGCATTACTCTAGGTTGACCCTACAAAAGGTTATCATGAAATACCTTCATGATATTATATGAGTGACATGTGATATCATCAAGATATTGATCATCTTTTAATTGTTGTTTCTCATCTGGAAACAATAAGATTAATATTTTATTAGGGTGGGTATAGTCAACACATCAATTAGATGTTAGAGTTCCTCCTATATTTCCCCATATGAGTACACTGTTAAACTTTCAAGTAAGCCCCCATCATTTAGAGCCATAATATCTAGGCATGCATTATTTTCCCCATAGTGAAATTTGGTTAAATTAAGCAATAATATAATATTGGCCTTACTATCATGCCTTAAATCATCGATATTAAATATCCTTGTTTATGATGACCTTCATCAGTGAATCTATAGTTAACTCACCATCACTTTTCCCTGTCTTGTATATATTTTTTCGTATTACCCAAGGTTCTAATGGTTGGCTTACTCATTCTAAGCATTGTTATACCCAATAGCATGTAAAGACTAGGTCATCATTATTTAAGTTGTATGTCATACTTAATCCACCTGCACAAAAGAATGGTTAAGGCCCAGTGATTTATCCTGCACATTATTATCATTGTTCACTCTTTGAAGGATAATTCGTCTACACAACCAACCATTGAAATACAAGCTTCTTACTCATCATGTTAGGTGTTTGCTCATCAATGTCTAAGACTCAACCTTTCACATAGTCTATTTATTTTCCCTTTGAAGGTCTATAAACTGAGAAGTACACATTTTTTATACTTATATTTAAAACCTTAAAAATTTATCCCCGTCTACAACTTGTCATCCCTCACTAGTTGTGAGTGCTTTAGTTCATGATTCCTTATCTTGGCACCTTAAACTTATATGAGTCATAGCTCTTAATCATTATTCATGTTGTTCAATACACTCATCAATATCATTAAGAGACCTTACCACTCGAGAGAGATGCCACTTCATTATTACATAAATTTACCCTAGGCTTTATTACAATTTCAAAATTCCCCTTTCCGGTTGTGAAATTTTCACAATTTATGACTTGTCTTCTTTGTTACACCTCACCACGAGATTCTACTAAATAATATTTGATAATTTAAACACATGTATTAAGTGTAAACAATTTTTTTTGCTTTCATGGATGGAATAACCTACAACATATTCATAACCCTTTTACAATTTTTCCAATGCTAAATATTCCAAATTTGAATCGAAATATATGAATCTAAATAAGATGATGAGATAAATAAGAAGTTAAATTTACGATTAAAATATTTAAATAGAAACATAACAAAATATACCAAGTAAAATACCTCCTCCCTAGTCCGTTGAATATGACCATTTGCAATGTAGTCCTACCAGTAGTAGGAAGATTCTTCCAAGCATTCTTTTTCCACTTTCCCAGAGTGAAACAAAATAATCCTCCCAACCAACTAGGAGCCTATCCAACTTCCTAACTCCAAGAAACCTTTTGGTTTCTTGGCCCTCTATGCTCGTGACTCCAAAAACATCAAAGCACATATGCTCTAAGAAGACTATCCCAAGAAATATATCTTCCAATAATTATCCAACCTCTCAACCTCCTTTCATTACCATTTCATCTTCCTATTTATCAAGATTCCATACCCCTTTCCCAAGTGTCCTCAACCACCCTCATTATTGGCCATCAACCTCCATTATCTAGAATTTTGGGAAAAGTTAAAATAAATTAAAATATAAATTACTTTCATAAAATAACAATAAATAAAATGCAAAGTCTTTCTTCTCATACTAGATTATAAATGCAAGTTGACAATTTTCCCCAAAATGTACACGACAACAACCGACCATATTCATTTAATTCATCATACCAACCATCTATCAAAGTCAAAGAAGATATTTAATGCTACTAGGTATTTTTGTATGTAATGTAATTTACATAGTCATTTAACTATTCAATTAAATAGTTAATAATCTAGTTTAATAATTAATAAATTAAATAATTTTTCTAGTGTGCATGTGCAAGGTATGTGTGTGTAGCTAGCAAGCATATATCTTATGCATGTATTAACGATAAACAACCATTGCCTCTAGTCCATAGTTCATACATGATCACACCAAGGCATGCAAGACAACATATCAAGTAAATGCATCATTTAATAATAATAACGAACAAAATTACAATTATTCATCAATAACTCATTATCACACTTAAAATATCAAAATGGAATCAAAAGAGGGTTTTAAACATGGTAGGAACCAAGTGAGTAAACAATAGTTGCACATCTAATCCTCAATCAATATTCTCAACTAACATCAAAGCATCGTTCCTTCCTAACCTACTTGCATCTTCAATCATATCCTTTCCTCTGTTGGACTAAGTCAGAGTGTCAACTATATAGACCTAACTCTGGATATAACTCATAAGCGGAAGTGTCATATATCTCGACCAAGCTTCCCCAACAGGAAACTAGCAGTCATCGTCACACATCTAGGGGAGTGTGACTTCACACAACCCTCCCACGAATTTAGGTTTCGAAGGATAAGCGGTGGGCAATACCTCCACCCCTCTTGATACAACTATGGTCAATAGAATAATTGGCATAAAATACCTCCACCCATCCTAATAGGACTAGGTTCAACACCCTATATCAAGCCATAATGTGCAACTATTGTTCTTAGAGTCGCGTCATCAAACAACCACTTTGGGCAAGTTATGTGTCATGTCAAAACCACAATTACCACAAATCATAGCAATATTTCAAATCATAAATTAAACAATAAGTACAACTTATAGCATATGCTATCTTCTTGATGTCTACGACATCCAAGTTACTTCAACACTACATCCATTTGGCTATCACGTAGCTCACCAACATGTAGGTTAGTTCACCAATAACTCATATCCATGCATATACATCATAATTTCATATAAGAATCCATATATGTATTGACATTCAGTTAAGAAAAGTATGTTTATTTTTATCATGCCTTGCATCTGTTATACATTTACAACATAACTTGAACTAGTACCCATGTACCAATATTCCACATTTAAATTTGCATGTTTCAACAATTCTCATAACTATCATCATTATGAACATATAATAATAAAATAGCATTATGCAACACATAAATAGGTCCATATATACACATCTCAATTGTCTATATCAGTATAACTAAGTCCAAATCGTCACTAAGCGATGAATTACTAAGATGAGTAAAAATCTAAGTTCTAATTGTTTAAGGTCAAAATATGGGGCATTACGATTACCCACCTTCACATGACTAGATTTGAACCTCTCACCTCATGGCATAATATAAGCCTATATTACAAAATTTTACTTTAGGTTTAATGTTCAGCTTTCTTTATTATCTATAGGTAGATACTTCTTAGGGTTTGAAACTTGAGCCACTATGCATTATATAGGTTTATACTCCATGGGATTTCAAACTTGGACTTGTCTAAACTCGATTATTTACTACAAATTTTACCACTATATTCTAGCAATGCCATAACTAATAAGTTTATTTTTTGTTAC
Organism: Picea engelmannii; assembly: GCA_009831015.1. NCBI lineage: Eukaryota > Viridiplantae > Streptophyta > Pinopsida > Pinales > Pinaceae > Picea > Picea engelmannii. Next base: position 107,463 of record ML801249.1, on the reverse strand, counting down.
CTCTAAAACATCACTGAGTCCTACCCAATGGATTCAACAACGTCAATTCCATTAATTTTGTTGAACTTTGTTTCAATTTTCTTAAAAAGTAAAACTAAATTTGAACTCACTTGAACTATGAGCACTCCAATTTTTCCCAAAAAGTGTCAATGTTTAACCTATGGGGTCCAACACCACCATGTGGCATACTTGACCATACTCTCCATGCTAGCAATCACATGCCCACTTCACCAATCTCAAACATTTCTCCCAAATACTAGCTAGAACCTTGACAATGCATGAATTTGGTTTTCTAGCAACACCCATCAAATTTATAATGCAAACTAAGTGCATAGTTACAAGTGCACAAACAAAAGTCCAATTTAAAAACAACATATTTGTTACTTCATTCCTACTCTCAACATTTACACAAGATACATAATAGAAAGCAATTATATAATAGTTGCATATGCAATTACATAATTTAAGCATGGATTTCATAGCAACTCATGCTTACATTAGTTTCTGTAAAGATTCATATATCATTTATCATGGACATAATTCATATTCCAAATACAATTCAAGGAACTAAACATACTAAATACAAAACTAGAGATAAATACTTATCTTTTTTCAAACATTTCTCAAAGAAATTAGTTGTATAGGAGTGATTCACCTCCCATCCATAGGCACTCAATATGGATTCCACCCCTGAGCTGGTTATGAGTTCACCATAGTGAAGAAGTCCCTACAAGATGCATCTCTTGCTCAACCTAGCTCACAATGCTCATGTTTCAACCAATTCTAGATACCTACCATGAATTCTCTCTATTGATATTCTTGTAGGCACCTCAACTAATATTCAACCAAACCATGGATCTCTTCCTCTTATCCATTCACAACATAACCTCAAGGATTTCCCTTTGGTTCATCCATTCACTCGGAAATCCATCCCAATAATTGCAACATTTCAAGCAAGAAGATTTCAGTCCATTATATATGAGACCTAGAATGGTATTCATTGGCTCATATACAATGATCATTCAATGTGGACACACATGGGATTATAGGTATCTATATTTTATTAATCTCTCCACTCTTTACAACCTTAGTTCTCTTATCAAACCAGTCACCAAACCATGCGGCTTATTATAGTCTCACCCAATCTCACACACTCATGGTTTTTGGGTACAAGTTGAAGGTGATAACAGTCATGGAAGGACATTCAAATTTCTAGAAGAGTGGAAGAAGTATCTTTATAATACCAAAATCATGATTCATATACCTTATTTTTTTGAGACATTGTATGTTCTCTTCCAAGTTCACGACAAATTATATTCAAACACAAAGAGCAAGGTGGTGGTGATTTTTCTTAATGGAACATCATAAAAAGGTATGGATTTCTTGCATTGAATCCCCCATTTAATCTTCCCCTCTCATGGACCCATAGCCTCGGCATGTCCCTAGCACCCATCCTAGATATTTTTCATTATATTTCATTTTCACTTTCTACATAATATATTATGTAACATGGGGAATCACCACATGATCCTTGGGAAGTATAAACATCACATAAACAAATCAATCGTATGTCCAACATGCCCATAATGTTTGATCATATGTTCAATATGTCCCTCATGTCCAACCTTATGTCCATAAGATGTCCATCATTCTCTAGTCAGGCCTTCGTCTAGGACTACACACTAGTAATATGAACATCAATTTACAATATTTTTCATTAATACAACACAAATATGACCTAGCACATAGTGATAAAATTGAAGCATGAAAATTAAGAAAAAAATAATTACATATAGTCCAAGGTGGTAAAATGGAGTATTACACCCAATTTGTTAAATACTACTTTATTTGACATTCAAAATTTTCTTTATATTTTTTGTAGATATAGTAGAATCAGTAATTGGTCGGGATAGGCAATGTCGAATACAAATTTCTCTATATTACTCCACTTCTCTTTCGAGGAAAGACATACTACATCTTATAATGTGAATCCCTCCAATGTGTTATTTCCAAAACAAAATTCTTAATTTCATAATTATAGTTTAAACGCGAAGAATGACTTGTCTCTACAACCATCTAGATCCATCCATTGAGGAAAATTACTATTAGCATAGAAACGTATAATATAACTATAATTTAAAATCCCATCCTTTATAAAACAAATGAAAAGGCCATATGTCATAGACCTATGAGTCTTGCTCATTTTTTTTTCTTTTGACATCTGCAGTTGTGCAACATTTTGTTTCCTCGGTCACAACGGCTCGACCAAATTGTGCCTACTACAACTAGACTGTGCCTCTTCACTCAAAGTTTGCCTATAACTTTGCCTTGAGCTATAACAATAAGATAACTATACCAATTCCTACACAACTTATACTTATCCAACATAATCATTCCTATAAGTACTTAGATTAGTTAACACTTAGGCATCAACATAAATATACAAAGAACAACATTTAACGCATAGAGAATAGAACATAGCTCATGTAGTCGGGAAACAACAAGACAAGGCCTAACACCCTTTTATTCAATGTATAAAAGAATATTATAATGTTACAAGAGAGGAGCTTGGCCACTTCCTGCAGCTCATTACAATACTATAAATATTCAAGGCAAGTTGCCTCCCAAGACGACCTAGCTTCTCCACACAAATCAACACTTGTTGCAATTGCAGGCTTGGCTCCCGCAAGTCATGTTAACAAACTCGACCACTTAGCCAACTCGAGCTACCTGCGATGCCAAACCCCAATACAAGACCATCATAGATCCTTTCATTGACTCTTGCTTACTTCTTGATGTCACTTCCTTGATTATCCTTAGCTCGTCCAATCCTCCTCATACTTATACATGTCTTGCCCATTCACTTGACAAGTGCACCGCACAAAGTGAATCAAGTTGACTCGTCTATCGCACATGTTGGTCCACTTGGGTTATGCTAAGCTTGTCTCTTTGCCCCATTTCCTAGGTTGTTTACACCCAAGAAATCAGTTTGTCAAGTCGGCCTTGTCTCAGGCCCAAGTCATCCAATTGTTTGTGTTATCATCATCTGCAAGTCATGGAGACAAGTCCCCTTGGGTCCCCACATCCAAGTCGTGTGTCCAAGGTGCCCCTACTCATCGCATATAAAGAAACTAGGATGGTCACCACTCCATCGCTTCACTTGTTCGAGCACATCCAATCATCCTATCTGTCCACAATGAATCTCCACACCCAACCCGAAAGTGCACTCTCTACCATCTGTGACAAAGGCCTTATATTCTCCCCCACTAAATTTGTTGTTGTCTCAACAATGACGAACAAACACAAACTCCAAGATGTTTCTTCTCAAACCCATGAACCTTGTCTTCGTACTACCAAAAGTGCCTCATGCCTCTCCCAACTATTCACCTTGTTGGGTCTACCCTTCTAATGGAAAAAATATTTGTGCCATTGGTTTTTGCCAACAAATTAAGTTATGTGGGCAAGTATTTCCTCAACCTACAACTTGGGTCTGTCCGAGATCATCACAGGAGTTGTGGATGGTGCCACCTTGCTAGGTTCGCCTCCAGTGATCCAACAAGATTTCAAATGATTGATATGGAAGATGGGATGGTAAATCTTCACATGAGGCAATAGCTCCAAAATGTAGGTGACATTACCGATCTTCTCAAGGAATTTGAATGGACCCTCAAACCTCCACACAGCACCAACCATGTCGATAAGTGCCTTAAATTTTTCTCTGCCCAACTTGACCAAGACCAAGTTTCCTACTTTGAATTTTGTGTCTTCCCTATCACAATTTTCCCATTGCTTCATCAGTTCTACTACATTTGTAAACGAAACATGACCCGTCTCCAATCTATCATGCCATCCCTCCATGAACCCCATGGTTGATGGGTTGCACCCATAATATCCTTGCAACACCATGTGAGGGGTTAAAGGTTTTTCTTAGTTTTCCAACACAAACAGACTATAGCCCGTCGCTAAGGTTTTTTGCAAGGTATAGTTGAACTTGACGACATCCAATAGGTCCGACCAATTTTTCTAGTCTTCTCGCATGAAGTGTCTCAAGTAGTATTCCAAGACTCCATTGATGCACTTGGTTCATCCATCTGTCTACGTATGGTAACTCGAGTTTCGCAACAACTCCGTCCCAACAAGTTTGAATAGCTCCATCCAAAAATGTTCGATGAGTCGTGTGTTCTTGTCCAACACAATACTCAAAGGAAGACCCCAATACTTCACCACATTTTTAAAGAACATCCTTGCCACTTCTTCCACGATGCAAGGGATATTCAACAAAATGAATATGACATACTTAGAAAAACGATCAACCATGACCATGATTCTATTACACCCTTGTGTGACCGGACATTGGGTGATGAAGTCCATTGGAACGCTTGTCCAACGTCTCTCTAGAATTGGCAAGGGTTGCAATGGAACAGCTTGCATTTTGGTGTCTACCTTGTCTTTTCGACACACAAGACAAGTCTGGACATACTACTCAACATCACGCCTCATATGCTCCTAGTAGTATCCTCTTTCCAACAATGTTAATGTTCTTCATTGTCCTGGGTGGCCAACCCAAGGCAAGTCATAACATTCCCTTATGATATCCTTGCAGAGGTTACACAACTTAGGCATGTATATGCACTCACCAAAATACAAAAATCCCTAATCCATCCAAATATTTTGCAAATTTCCTTCCCTCACCTTCTTCATGATGTTCAATGTTGCAAGATCACTATGTAAACCTTCTTTGATTTTGTCTTGCAATTTTGACAAGACTTGCACTTGATTTCCCATTAGTGTCAACAACTCGTCCTCCTCTAAGGAATCAAGTTGAGCCTTTCTATTGGAGGCATCTGCGGCTATGTTCAACTTCAAAAGGCTTGCCATTGCACCTGATTCAGTGACAACTTCGGTTGGGTGGCGAAGTAGATGGTCGCCGCATTATCCATCTTGACAACAAATGGCTTGCCCAACAAGTAGTGCCTCCATGCTTTTAGGCAATGCATGACAACGATCATCTCCTTTTCATGAACATGGTACTTCCGCTCACAGTCTTGTAGCTTTATTCTCTCATAGGCTATTGCATGACCCTTTTGAGAAAAAACTCCACTAATGGTAAATTTTGAGGCATTTGTCTGCACCTCAAATAAGCTCTCAAAGTTTGGCAATTTCAACAAAGGTGTTGAGACAAGTTTGTGTTTTAGCTCACAAAACGTTGCCTTGCACCTCTCCATCCAACTATGTTCTGTGTTCTTTTTCAACGAGTCGCTCAATGGGGGTAAAATCTTAGAGTATCCTTCCACAAAGCTTTGCTAATAGTTATCCAAACCAAGCAAACTTCTTACCTCATGGATTGTTCATGGCTCCTCCCAACCTCAATCACTCTTACCTTCATAGGATGCATCCTTTCCTAATCCAATGGCCCAAGAATGGAATTTTGTCTACCTAAAGACACACAATATGGACTTCTTCAAGTATAGTTGGTTCTGCCTCAGCACCTCAAAGACTTCTACCAAGCGCTTCTTGTGGTCCTCCATGTTTTCACTGAACACCACAATGTCTTCTAGAACAACCATTGACTTGTCTAAGAACATTCAGAACACATCATTCATCGATGTGAAAAAGGTGGCTCAGGCGTTGCACAATCCAAAAGGTGTAACCAAAAACTGAAAATCTCCATACCTTATCATCATGGATATCTTTGCCTCATCCCCTTCTGCAATCCTCACTTGGTAATATTTGTTCCTTAAGTCTGGCTTCAAAAATACCTTGGCCTTATCCAAATTTTCAAAGTAGTCTACGACTAAAGTTAGGGGATACTGGTTATTTATGGTCTGCCTATTCAACACGCGATAGTCTAAGCACATCTTTAGCTCCTTGGTATCCTTCTTCTTTTGGAAGAGGACCGGAGCACCATCTAGGGACCTAGAAGGTTGAATGAACCCATCATCAATCAACTCTGTTAGTTGTCGTTTCAACTCTTCCAACTCATGCCCTGAAATTTGATAAGGGTCCTTAGCCAGTGGTTGCAACCTCAGTTCTAGCTCTATATGGTGGTCAACAGTGTGCCTACGTGGGAGCACCTTTGGCAACTTGTTTGGCATCATGTTTGCAAATTTTCTCAATACATTGGCAAGTGATGATGGAATAGGGATCCCCACTCCATCCTCATCCACTTCCCTGATGATTGTTGCGTACATTTGAAATTCTCGACACCTAGCCTCCCTCTTCATGTTTAGTGTAGACAACAATGACACATTTCCAACTAACCTTCGTATGGTTGTATTCACAACCCAAACATTTTGTTTTCCAGGTATAACCAACTATTTTCGTAAATGGCATGATGACGGATCGCATCCTCTTGAGGAAATATTCACTAAGGATGACCTCAAAGTCATCCATCTGCAACACAATGAAGTCTGTGGGACCTTTCCAGTTGTTGAACTGAATATGAATTGCAGAGGAAACTCCAGTCGTTGCCTTGGCTTTATAGTTGATTGCCTTCACTGCAACTTCACATGGCCCAACTCTAAGCCCAACCTCATACGCCAATTCTATTCGTAAGAAATTATGCGAGGCATTAGAGCCAACCAATGCTTAAACCATCCTTCTATTAATGATAAAGTCTACAAAACATGGTTGGTGATCACGTTGGCCTTGGTTTCCAACTAAGGCATTGTTAACTCACACTTCCTTTTCAATCTCATCTTATGCGCCTAGCCTTCCATTCTTATCTACTCATGCAACCTCACTTTTTCTCCTTGGATAATGCGCCCTCATAGTTATATATTGGATGCTTGACAGTGGTTCTAGGTCGGTTCATTGCAGCAACAACATACTGCCTTTCTCATTCTCGTCTCTCTTCTTCTCTAGTCTAGTGGATCTTCTTTCAGCAAAGCAGTCATTGTACCAGTTGTAGACTTGACAAGTGTGGAGTAATCAACTCTCTTGTAATCTTAATCAAGAAAGAAGTGTGTGTTTGTCTTCAAACCTCTTTTCTTGGCGATACTATGGTAAATTTATGATCTGATTTATCATTTTTTTAACTATTCATTGTGGTTCTTTCTGTTCATTTGAATAGTTTTCTTATTTATTTCCAGTCTATTATCATTGTGTTAACCATGCAAGTTCCTTCCAAGCGAAAATAATAACTTTTCCTCATCGTTTTGGGCCATTTTTACACGATGTCCAAGACGAACAACTTGTTGATTTTGGGTTTTTAAACACAGAAATCAAACTTTAGATCAGAAGCAGTGCACTTCAATGTGCCGAGGGACTCCCTTGTGAGGATAGAAAACACTAGCCCAAAAGGAGATTGATTTGGTCAGTGATAATTTGGGGCCATATCTCCTTCAATTATCCAAGATTTGCCACTATTATAATGGACTTGACAGCTCAGATTGGAGGGTAAAAATTTGTGCTAACAAATTGGCATCATTTTCGGGGAACACAAGCCTTGGTAACAACGACATCGGTGAGTTTTTACATTAATTATGTTATTTCCTCTAACTCATCTAGCGACTCCACGGGATACAGGGATGAATCCATTAGGGACTTACGCAAGAATATCTTTTGGTTTTGATTCCCTCACAAGTTCTAGTTTTGAGCTTCAACAAATTTTAATATATTTTCCCGGAACAAGACTTTTATTTTGACAAGAACTCTTCTCGAAGTTGGTAGGCTTATGAGTTATTAGGTAGGTTATTTTTCAACAAACACTATGGTGATGTAACACACCCGATGTCTAAATACCCTTTTAAGGGGTGGGGCATCATAATTTCATTTTTCTTTAATTAATCAAACCCTCCTGGGGTATCTATCAAGTTCTACTCATCCTGATCTCTCCAACCACTGTCTCGACGCTCAAAACTAAACTCCAGACTGGAAGATATGTCCTTCCCAAGTTCTTCAGGCATTGATGGGTCAAGGGCCATGCGACTTCCACGTGGGTCTATCTCATACGTTTCATCTTGAGTTCTCTGAGATCCCATAGCTTCCAACACTCCTAAATCTATGGTGGAAATCCAACCATTCATAATTTGACAACTAATCTCCCTCCACGTTAACATATACGCCTAAGAAATATTCGACATTTGGTGCTTCGGCAATGAGCGCCCCTTCTTTGTCTACACACGAGACCTTCTGAATTCACATAAAAGTGCCACATGGCTTCGACCTCGATACCTTTTGGTCTCTCTCTACAATACTACACCCCAAATCCTCTGGATTCCCAGAGTCTCGGTCAGCGTCGGGTTGACCATAGCCTATATATGACGGTCAGGGTTTCTCCCTGTAGATCCACAGATCTATGGCTCCTATCACTTCATGAATTCGTCGTTCGAGTGCTCCACCAATATTTGGCCAAGCATTCGTGCGCCAAAAGAAAGAAACGTAACAAAGGCTCGGGGTGACATGTGTCCTTGTTAGGGGGTGACACGTGTCACGTTCTATTGGGCACATAGGGCCTGCAAAACGTGCAATCGAGGTGACACGTGGCACTCATGAATGAGTCCATGTTACCCTAGGTGATGTCAGCATGCCACGTCGCCTCAAAATGATAGCCTTCCCAACCCTCTGATCTCACAATCAAGAAGTGTCCACGTAGACCTCGGGATCTACGGCCTCCGTCGCTTCGCAAATTTGGCATTCGGGGGTTTCATGGTGTAACCATCGCCTTACTCCTGGAGCAGGAAAATCTGAATTGACTGAGGAGTAGATCCAATAGTCATGAGTGGTCCTAAAGCTCCTCCATATTAACGACCCGCATTGTTTCGTGACTTCGGTATTCAGGAGTTTGGCCATGTAACTTTTGTATTTCTCCTGAAGTGGTCAGCGTCGGGTTGACCACGACCTAGGCCTACCAAACGACGTTTGGCAGAAGAAAAGGGTGACGCATGGCCCGATCATCTGGTGCCACGTGTCTAGTTCCATTTGACGCCTGGAGTCTGTGAAAACCATAAATCGGGGTGACACGTGTTACACCTACGATGAGTCCACGTCATCTTAGGTGACGTTAATATGCTACGTCACTCCGACCTTCGACACTTAGAGATATTCTTTTTCACTCATAGATTAAACCTCCTGGAGTAGGACTTATGTCGAAGTACTTGACGCAATCTTTTCATTAGGCTTGATCTGACGGTCGAGAAGGGTTCTGAAGGATCCATAGATCCACGGTCCACATTGCTTCGCAACTCCGACATTTGGGAGTTTGGCGGTTGTGAAGTTTAACATCTTGGAGATTCAAGCTCCTAGAGCTCTGAAGCCATTAAGAGATAGCTCCTTTCAGACTAGTGCAGGGTTCCTAGACCCTAGTCATATGGACCCTCTGATGAATCTCGGGCTATAATCTCTACTCTTAGCCGAGATTTGGTTAAGGCCGTGGGCGCGAGCCTATGGTCTCTTAGGCCACTGGTTTGAAGGAAGTGCCCTACTAATTCGCAGAACTTTAATTTCTAGAACAAGGCGGGGCAATCTCGTGGAATTAACGAGACTATGGCAATCCCCAGAAGTCTGCTCCAACTCTAGAACTATGAGGTAACTCCCTGGGGAAAACACCTCGAGGGTTCTTCTGATCGGCACAGAGGCCAAGATTGTTGTCTAACAAATTAAACACAATATTTACAGGAGGACAGTAAACACCATTATCATCTATTTCATGCAAGGCACAAGTTTTCACATTTACAGATAATCAAATTATGCAATTCAATTCTAGCATACATGGCATAAAAATACTTATCTATTACAATCGATCACCAACCGATTGAATATGGGTGTTCGTCTTTCCAACCCAACCATATGCTCAGAGACATTCATTCTTAGAACTCTGGCCACCCCCGTGCCGAGCCATGATATCACTAGGGAACTATGCCATTTCTTAGAGACCTTCTCTCTGTCACATCATCCCTGCGAGGTTTCTCAAATGCTTCACCAACATCAAGCTCACAACCTTCTTCTTTTCTTATGCATGTTTGGGTCGCACATTCCCCTCTGTGCATGTGTTCTTGTCTGGTGTCTCTCCTTCTCTTTGCAGAGCCTTGCACACACAGCTCTTCCCAAGATGGTCTTTGACCTATCATATTCCTTCTGTCAGAAGGAAACTCGGGTCAGCATGGTCTGCCAGACCCTGTGGTACTTCGGGCTGACATTCTTCAGTCAGATAATGCTTCCATTCATGGGGGTGGTTGATTATCCAACCACCAGTCCTTCCTTCATTAACGAATTCCTCTTCTTGGGATTCAGATGAGGCTTATTATCTCAGGAAAAGGGAATTTGGGTCATTTGAACTAATGAACCCTCTCCACAATTTCCTCATTCTTTCCTCTAATGATATCATGGCTAGTACTTCAAGGCTTTACCCCCACAATCAGTCATCGGCAATCTAAATAATATATTTACATTGTCCCCATGCCATAGCATGGTGATCGTGATTAATTATTAATTACAAAATGGGGGAAACAAGGGTATTACAATCCCCTGCCCCTTAAATGGGAACACCGTCCTCGATGTTCTTTCTTAATAACACTCATCATGCCTTTCTCATTCAGTTGCTTCAAAAGTATTGACCCTCTTTCTTGGTCAGGTCCTTTTCAGACTCTTGGCCTTCATCACATGTCTTCAATAATCTTGGACAACAAGCATATTAATCACAGCTTTCATGCGTAAACATTTTATTGTTGCATAAAATTCAAGAGAAATTCATAACTTAGCACAATACTCATATGTGTAGTTTGTGGATTCGCATCCACATGGTTGTCTTGTTTTTCTTGGCTCATTGTTTTTCCTGGACATACACATTGTGTGCATGATCCCAATCAATAGTGTATAATAATTACTCTTCCTTGCGGTCACTCACCTTCCAGGCCCAGGCTCAAGCATCCCCTTCTCTACTATACAATTCCTTGGGATATCCATATTGCCTTTCCAAGTCTCTCTCGCACAAGAAAAATTTCAGAGACTTCATTGAGCCTTACAGTAGAGGCATCCCTCATACTTGCTCTGTCGAGGCATCCTTTTGGCTTGTGTTTCCACAACACAACATATTCTAGGTGATCATGGCGTACCATGGGGTTCTCATGTCTCAACAATAACATCTTTCACACTTTCCGACTTGGAAACCTTCATCTGTCCTCCATAGACGGATATTTTTCATCTCACCTGTATCACTGGTATACAAAATTATGAGAAATTATCATCAATTTCAAATTCAGAATTTTCTTGCAAACCTGTTACCCATAGAGTTCCATATTCCCCATTTATTTTCAGATATGTTCCGCACAGGAACTAGATTCACAAGTATGGGACTTTCCTTCCCATAGTAGTTTAGCTCAGCAAGCAATTGGTCTTCCTTATGGGCTTACAACACTGCCATATCTAAGACCCCTTTTTCCTCCTACAACTTCAACTTTCCTAAGCTAAACAAATTGTTAGTTTTCATGCACATTATGTTTTCAAATGATGCATACTAACAATCCAAATCGTTTTCATCTATTCAAGGGTACAAAGAAAAATGGAAGTATTATTATTTATGTAAGCATCCTTTCAACATACGAAATTTTCCAAATGCAATTCAAATATTAAATGACCTTAATCAATGTGCCAATATTCATGGCCACATTCATACCCAATGGACCCTTGCATTGATTTTCATGTTTCCACACTTGGTGATAAGCACTCTGATATGGTGTGTTGGAGTTTATCCAACCTCTTCACCATATGGATTATTCCCTCTTGTTCACTCTTATAACAGGACTATGCTTCCTGCTATAGGTTGATCAGATCCCAAATCAGAGCACATGAAACTAAATGTTTCTCTTGAATGCACCCAGCCATTCTTCCTTCATAAGTAACCAGGGTGCCAACAATCATGGACACCCAATTTTCTCTTTTCTTTAACTCCTATATAATATAATTAAACTATTGGAAGGCCCTCCTTCCTCAATGGAGAATCTGTTGCCTACCCTTTATGCAAACCTTCATTTCCTTGAAGCAATTCCATGCAATGTGCTAACTATGAGCACCTTTATTCCCCAATCTCCCTAGATGGTCATTGTACCCATGGTACTCTTTACTCATGCATTTTGTTGCAAGTATTTTAACTCATCCTTGACTATCATAGACTTCCTCTCTTTATTGTTCAAATTCTTCCTTCATGAATCTTACCCTTCTTGGGTAGCAATGGCATACAACAACCACTCAATTTTTTTTGCATATCATTGGGATAATTAAATTTTTTCATAAGGGATTCCTACCAATTCCCTTCATACCTCATGCTACATAGGTATGAACATTCATATACCTGCTCTGGTTGTTAAGTCCCTTCAACAATCTTTTAACAACAACCTCCTCATACTTATCCTTTGTGTGAGGTTTTCCATCATTGGCAATTGTCTTTCTCAACAACTCCAATTCCTTTCTACCCATGTCATCCATCATAAATATATATTAGTTGTTAGGTAAAAACAAAAAAAATGCATGTATCGTAGAATTTTAGTCAATAAAACATTTTCAGATATGTCTTATCATATCTTTATGCACTTCATTACATTATTCTTAATGTTTTCATAAGTGCAACACAACAATTCTCAATTGTTTCTACAATCATACAACCAGCGTCGCTATGGTTTCAAACATTTACCTTTCATCAACACACTAGTTTCTCGTCCTAGAGAAAACATAATATACAGCAAGAAAGGAGTTAAGAGCTCTTCCCTTTTCCAACTTCTTCTACACATCCTAGGACCTTCAGTCCAACTAGGTTATTTTCCAAGGCTTCACTGCCTTTGTATAATATGTCTTCAACCAAGTCTATTCATTCACACTTACTTACTTACTTATTCTCTTTTATCCAGTTGTACTTGTTCTTTATAGATGCTCATCTAAGACCTACAATTATGTAAGCAATTCAGAGTTCTTAGGGTGGGAAAAGTGTTCCTCCTTTTTCCTTTTCTTTGATTTTTCAATTACTCCCTGTTGGGATCTTCCTACCCTTTTCCTTGAGAAGCCTTGGTTAGGATTTCCCTAACTCTTAGGATACATCAACATGCTTTAATATCAAACCTTTTGTTCATAATGAGCCATGACCCTGTGTACGTTGCACCTTACCATTTAGTTATCATAATGGTCTACACTCGTTGGTTAGTTTTCCACTCATATATTTTGTTTTTTAATGTAATCCAATATTTCTTATATAAAAAGGATTGTACCCCACTGCTCAATTCTCAACAATCATTAAGGTTGTGACTCCATTCTCCTGACAAAGTCTTCACATAGTTATTCCACAGGGAACTCCTTTAGCATGCAACTTCCTTATTCCATGTCCTTCTCTATCTGTGATGGCCTCAACCTTGAGTTAGCTTCAGTTGTTTACCAAATATTCCATAAGGAATATAAACATGCATCTTTGTTATGCATCTAGATTATTTGTCCACACATAATCATTGTGTCACTAACTTACATCAATGATGCACTTAACCACATGCATAATCGTAAATCATTTAACTTATGATTGTTCACAATTATTCTCATGCAGTGCTCAAAGGCTTAATAATGTTGCCTTTTGTCATGACAACATAGCATACTTGCTCATTTACTCTTTCATTTGTTTATACTAGCCATTCCTGAGGGAATGGAACACATTCCCCTCAAGCTGTCATTCAAAACCAATCTTTCATGACTCCTCAGAATAAGGTCGTCCATGCATCCATGGTATTCATTCAATCTTGGAAAGTGTAGTTCTTGCCTTACATATCACTCATCAAGGCATCCATATTGTGCCTTTAGTATACAAACATTCTTACATCATACATGTGCATCACATCCACATTTAATATCAATCATACCTATTTGGTATTAATATCAGGTTTTGTATCAAGAAGCTTCACAATACATTAAATCCATGCAATCAAGCCTATACATACCTAGCCCAAGCATACATCATGCAAGCTCATTCCTTGCACCCTTTCCATGTCATACATGCACATGGACATATCAGAACTCAAAATCCTTCTCCCAAGGATATTACTGCCATTCTCAGGACAAGTTTCATAGAGATACTCAACATTGAGCTTCCCTCTCAGTTGAGAGCTTGCAGTCATTCACATGATATTCACCTAGCAGTTTAAAAGACATATTCATAACAATGTTTCCCTTTCTATGCGATAGCAGCAAGCAATAAAATACTCTTGCCTCAACTTTCATGAAAACATTTCCCACTCATAAATATAGTCTGGGCAATTATAACCATGCCCAAGGTAATAAAACAACCAACTCTAGCTTCCAACTGGTCTTGATCAGCAGACCTTTCGATCAAGGAAATCATTTTCTAGATTCCCTTCACTAGGGTCCAACTATATCTATAAGGCTACCATCCACGACTGGATGTCAATCTCACCCATTGGGCTTCTAGAAGTGCCCCAATACTTCATTTACCACATTCGGGATCAACAATTAATCAACCATTTTACTTTATTTATAATAAATTCTAATGTCTAATAACATTTGGACTATTCCCTTAAAGCCCAAATACCATTTCGAATTATGTTACTTACTGATCTGAAATTTAACTTGATCTAAAATTCAAGATCTTTTAACCATTATTTGCATGTGAATTTTTAACTGTTAACCATCTTTGTAATGCAAAATTAAAGAACATCCATCAAGCACATGAGCACATAAACATGTAAGCAAACCATCTATGAACAAGAATTGGTAACGGAGTTCACCAGACTTCCTGGCCACGTCTCTGGGTCCACTCCAACAGTGAGACCGCTCTTTAATTAATCTCAAATGCTTAAAAATTACAAAGAAAATGCTTACATAACAGCTCCCAAAAACCAACTTTCAGATCTGCAATTATGGACAGAAACAGACATCATAGGTGGCTAGAAAACGTCATTCTGCAACTTTTGACTGTAAACTCGAGTATGCTTGGCTCGCTCAAATGGTCTCTGGAGGCACTTTTCTATTTGGATGCCTGAATGCAAAAACTTAAGCTGGATCTGGAATCCTTGCGAAAAACCGAAACTTTTGAGTATAAACTCAATATATTTCTGAACTGGACTCAGAATGCCCTTCTTGGCACAATTCCCAAAATCTACCTCTGATCTATACAGTGTGTATGGCCTCGAGATGCATCCTAGTCCAGAATCACCTCCACCTGCATGCAAAACCACATCGGTCTGCGTGCAAATTCACTCATCCACCTCGAGATTAGTGCCAGTATCTGGAGGCACTTTTCTGTTCGGCTACTCTGATAAAGAAACAGATAGTATATTCTGAATCCTCTCGAAATTCTACAAATTTTGAGTATAAAGTCGATCTATTTCTGAGTAGGTCGCCTGGGACACCTCCTGGCATGGATTCCAATGCAACCTCTGCCAACTCCCCCTACCTCGTTTTACGTGCCCGGTTAAATAAGCAAAAACGCTAACCAGTACGCTAAACTTAGCAAACCTCCTCCAAATTTGGCGAAAATCCGCCAGATTTGGCTGAATCCACCAAATTGTTGGGCTTCTAGAAGGTGACACGTGGCGCCCCCTGATTGGGCCACGTGTCAGCCACTCATTCGCTGACGACACGTCACCCTGCTGACATCATCATCCATACGGATAATGTCATCCTCCGTACATCCTTCCACATGTCATTTCCTCAGGCTGCCATGTGTCATGCTGACGTCAGCGTCCGTACTGTTGACGTCATCAGTTCGGCCTGTTGATTGTTTAACTTTTTTCGTTGTCTTCGAAAAACTTCAGAGTGTCATAACTTCTTCATACGAGCTCCGTTTGAGAAAGTAAATATATGGTCGGAATCGGGAGAACGATCCGGACGCAATGGCATTAGTTTCATCCAATTCTGAGAACTTTGATTTTTGATCATTTTCTGAGCCTAGGGACCCTTCTAAGACTTCTAGGTCATTTGTAGATCCTCATTTTCTGCATTTGAGTATTTTCGAGCGGTTTTGGATCCACCTGGATCACACCTCCCCACTGAAAAGCTTTTGGACCACCAAAAGCATGAAATCATTCAAAAAATAAGTGAGGACATGTTTGTCTCACTTGTCCTGTATCACCTATCCATTCCTCCTGGAATCTATACATCTGACTCAGCAATACAACAATCAACACTGCACTGACATTGTTAAGTACATTAATCACATTCTTAATCATATCTTCATTCAACATTGGCGGACCCAACCACATATTGTTGATGAGTAATAAGCTGAATATAAACATTGAACCTGTGAAAGAGATTATACCAAAACCATGTTGACTTTTAACCATAGAAACACTATCAACCAAAACAGGTGCATCGTAGTGAATTGACACTTCATTTTCATGTTTCGGATTATTTTCTTCCTTACATTGTATAGACATAAGTGCCAAATTCTGACTTGCATTAACAACCCTTTTTAATTGTTGTGTAGTGCCCAATGATTTGTCGTTTTTGAATGAATGTGAATGCACTATGTACTCAATTCCTTCTTTAAACAAGTGATAATGATTATGTTCTCGATAGAATATCGTTTTTCGATCATATAAGTAYGGACTGCCCAACACAATTCCACAGATATCTAGTGGGACCACATCAAATTCAACCTCATCTACAAACTTAGATGTAATTGCAAACTTTAGATCACATTGTTGTGTTACTTGTAATCTTTTATCTTTGCAGACCCAACCTAATGGAAAAGGTTTCTTGTGTGGTTTTGTTGTTAATCCCAATTGTTTAACTACTTCTTTTGAAATAAGATTAACTTGAGATCCACTATCTATGAGTGTGTCAACCTTTGTTTTTTTTGTAATCACTCTTATATGAAACAATGCATTCTTCTTTCTATCCTTAGAATTGTCATCATCTTTAGAAGTAGAAGCACATGAAGAATCAATGTTACCATCATTATCAACAATAGATCTACCTTTCACACCTACGATTGTTATCTTTGTTTTGTCCTCGGAATCTAATCCAAGGTCCTCAACGATAACCGTGGTTGTTTGCTTCCCCTTCCGATCCTTAAACCACTTCGGTTTCATTTCACGATGTAGCTTCCAACACTTTGTCTCTTCATGCCCTTGATTTTGACAATGCGAGCTTGTAGGTCTCTCATCACCCTTCTTCATTGTAGCCGCATGTTTAAATTTCCACTTTTTCTTGCCTTCTTTTGCCTGGACGGATTCAGCTGAAGAAACATCATGAACACTCTTCCCTTTTGACTCAATGTGAGTTGCTTGAACACACACCTCGTCAAGGTTAGTCGGATTAAACATCAATATCATATGATGTAAATAAGTATGCAATCCTCCTATATA
>ML801249.1:48069-89785 GCA_009831015.1 Picea engelmannii | reverse complement strand
TTCAAACTTAATATCAAGCTTTAAATGAGGCATATTAGGATCAACTTTTGTTTTTTGTTTTTCAAATGGAGAAGGAATAGAACCATCAAGAAGAGATGGAAAATTTGGTGGGGTTTTAGGGGGTTCCTCACCACCTCCTTCTTTTTTATCTTAGATATGAGATGGTCCACCTTGTTCATCTTTCTTTCGATCTTGATAGAGCTCCTATACCATCATTTTCATTCTCATGAAAGCTTTCAGAAATTCCCCTTCAGAAGGGATAGAAGAAGATGTTTCTTCTCTTTTTGGTGAAGACATCATTTCTCTTCTTGAACCAATCTCTAGATCAAACTCCTCAAGTTTTCCTTCACCACGTTGAAGCTTCGATCTTGTTAACATCAACTCACAAACAAAAGGTTAACCTTGCTCTAATACCAACTTGATCTGAAATTTAACTTGATCTAAAATTCAAGATCTTTTAACCATTATTTGCATGTGAATTTTTAACTGTTAATTATCTTTGTAATGCAAAATTAAAGAACATCCATCAAGCACATGAGCACATAAACATGTAAGCAAACCATCTATGAACAAGAATTGGTAACGGAGTTCACCAGACTTCCTGGCTATGTCTCTTGGTCCACTCCAATAGTGAGACCGCTCTTTAATTAATCTCAAATGCTTAAAAATCACAACGAAAATGCTTACATAAGAGCTCCCAAAAACCAACTTTCATATATGCGATTCTGGACAGAAACAGACATCATAGGTGGATGGAAAACGTCATTCTGCAACTTTTGACTATAAACTCGAGTATGCTTGGCTCGCTCAAATGGGCTCTGGAGGCACTTTTCTGTTTGGATGCCTGAATGCAAAAACTGAAGCTGGATCTGGAATCCTTGCGAAAAAATGAGACTTTTGAGTATAAACTCGATATATTTCCGAACTGCACTCAGAATGCCCTTCTTGGCACAATTCCCAAAATTTGCCTCTGATCTGTACAGTCTGTACAGCCTCGAGATGCATGCCAATCCAGAATCACCTAGACTTGCGTGCAAAACCACCTCGGTCTACGTGCAAATTCACTCCTCCACCTCGGGATTCATGGTAGTCTCTGGAGGCACTTTTATGTTTGGCTACTCTGATGAAGAAACAAATAGCATATTTGGAATCCTCTCGAAATTATGCAACTTTTGAGTATAAAGTTGATCTATTTCTGAGCAGGTCGCCTAGGACACCTCTTGGCACGGATTCCAATGCAGCCTCTGCCAACTCCCCCTGCCTTGTTTTGTGTGCCCGATTAAATAAGCAAAACCGCTAACCAGTTTTCCAAACTTAGCGAACCTCCTCCAGATTTCGATGAATCTGCCAAACTGTTGGGCTTCTAGAAGGTGACACGTGGCCCCTCCTGATTGGGCCAAGTGTCATTGGCTGACGACACGTCACCCTGCTGACGTCATCATCTGTACGGCCTGCCACATGTCATTTCCTCAGACTGCCACGTGTCATGCTGACGTCAGCATCTGTACTATTGACGTCATCAGTTCGGCCCGTTGACTGTTTGACTTTTTTTCGTTGTTTTCGAAAAACTTCAGAGTGTCATAACATCTTCATACAAGCTTCGTTTGAGAAAGTAAATATATGGCCAGAATCGGGAGAACGAGCTGGACACAATGTCGTTGGTTTCATCCAATCCTAAGAATTTTGATTTTTGAACATTTTCTGAGCCTAGGGACCCCTCTGAGACCTCTGGGTCATTCCTAGATCCTCCTTTTCTGCATTTGAGTATTTTCGAGCGGTTTTGGATCCACCTGGATCACTTACTAAGTATTCTAGTTCAGAACTCTAGAGCATATTTAGGTCATAATCAGTGTTAACCATTACACCTAGAATTATTCCTTATGTTCAGCAACAGTCGGGGACGGAGGTCACTCTCCTCCTCCCACAACAATTCTGGCAAACTAGTTTTCCATTCACCAAGCAAGGGAGGTTGTTGTGATTTCTCATTCAATCACTCTATATTTCTACAACTTCGTTTATCAACTTAATTAGAAAAAAAAACCCACCCAACAATTCTTGTACCCAGAAACAAAATTCATTTATCAGTTCCCTTCGAAACCCGAGAGTTGTGCATGCTCTCCCTTTTCAGAGAATGGTCATGAGACTCATTCCTCTAATCATGAGGGATTATACACAAATACAAGGTTTTATCCTTCATTAAAGCAGTAGGTATCACTGCTACAGATCCTTTCAATCCATTCACATCCAAGTCTAGTATTAGTGCTCATCAGCATAATCCCACTCCTATAGGAGTGATCGTTATTTCCGAAAAGAAAATGATAGGCTTCCTCAGCCATAGACTAGCATGATTCAATGTCATTGGGTAAAATCCCCAATTAAATTTTAAATATGCATCCTTCTACTCAAGGAAATTATGCAGATTATTTCCGTTTGGAAGTAATATTCACAATAGGCTCATCTTAGCCTCAGTAACCAATCTTATGTATGTACAACAACACATACAATTGCACAGTGAAGTCAGCTTCTTTATTTGGAAACATTAGCAACATACACTGCAGATTTCCAAAACATCTATCAATAGTAGAAGGTTTAATTCCTCTCTTCAGTAGAGGTTTACTAAGCTTCTTAGGAATGGGTAAAATAGGGTGTTACCCCTTAAAGTCCTCTAATAATATTTTTATAGGACTCGTGCATGATCCCAAGAAGGCCAAGTGTTTTTTCCATGTTCCGATACCAATTTGTAACACACTCAACCCCTAAATACTCTTTTAAGAGGTGGGGCATCATAATTTTGTTTTTCCTTAATTAATCAAACCCTCCTTCCGAGGTCTCTCTCAAGTTCTTCTCATCCCGAGCTCTCCAACCACTGTCTCCACGC
Source organism: Picea engelmannii (assembly GCA_009831015.1). Classification (NCBI taxonomy): domain Eukaryota; kingdom Viridiplantae; phylum Streptophyta; class Pinopsida; order Pinales; family Pinaceae; genus Picea; species Picea engelmannii. The sequence continues at coordinate 86,907 of ML801249.1, read as the reverse complement.
TCAAAAACGAGCTCTAGACAGGAAGACATGTCCCTCCCAAGTTCTTCAGGCCTTGATTGGTCAAGGGTCATGTGGGTCCATCTCATACAGATCATCTCGAGTTCTCCAAGATTCTGGAGCTTCTAGCACTCCTAAATCTACGGTGAAATCCACCAATCCATAATCTGACGGCTGATCTCCCTCCCCGTTAACACATATGCCTAAGGAATATTCAACGTTCAGTGCCTCGACATTGAGCGCCCCTTCTCTGTCTACGCACGAGACCTCCCAGAGTATTGAAGTCGCGTAAACTTTCCATGTGGCTCCGACCTTCGGGCCTTTCAGTCTCTCTCTACAATACTACACCCCAAATCCAACGGAGTCCTGAAATCCCGGACTCTCGTAGTCTCAGTCAGCATCGGGTTGACCGTAGCCTAGATCTGATGGTCAGGGTTTATCCATGTAGATCCACAGATCTAGAGTTCCTATTACTTCAGGAATTCGTCCTTCGAGTGCTCCACCAATCTTTGGCCAAGCATTTGTGCACTAGGGGAAAGACGCATGACAAAGGCCCAAGCTGACATGTATCCTTTTCAAGGGGATGACACGTGTCATGTTATACTGGGCACATAGGGCCTGTGAAACGTGAAAATCGATGTGACACATGGCACATAGGCATGAGTCCATGTCACCATGGGTGATGTCAGTGTGCCACGTCGCCTTAGACTGATATCCTTTCTAACCCTTCGATCTCACAGTCCAGAAGTGTCCACATAGACCTCGGTATCTACGGCCTCCATTGCTTTGCAACTTTGTCATTCGGGGATTTCATGGTGTAACCCTCGCCTTACTCACGTAGTAGGTCAAATCTGAATTGACTGAGTAGTAGATCCAATGGTCACAAGTGGTCTCAAAACTCCTCCAAATCGATGGCCCTCGTCGCTTCGCGACTTCGGTATTCAGGAGTTTGGCCATGTAACTTTCGTATTGCTCCTGAAGTGGTCAGCGTCGGGCTGACCACGACCTAGGCCCAACAGACGACGTTTGGCAGAAGACAAGAGAAACAGATGGCTTGATCATCTGGTGCCATGTGTCCAATTCCATTTGATACATGGGGTCTGTGAAAACCACAAATCGGGGTGACACGTGTTACACCTACGATGAGTCCACATCACCTTATGTGACGTTAATATGCTATGTCACTCTGGCCTTCAGCGCTCTGGCGATATTCTCTTTCACTCACATGTTAAACCACCCAGAGTAGGACTTATGTCGAAGTACTTGATGCCATCTTTTCATTAGGATCGATCTGATGGTCGAGAAGGGTTATGAAGGATCCATAGATCCACGGTCCACATTGCTTCACGACTCCGACATTTGGGAGTTTGGCAGTTGTGAAGTTTAACATCCTGGAGATTCAAGCTCCGAGAGCTCCGAAGCCATTAAGAGCTAGCTCCTTTCGGACCAGCGCAGGGCTCCCAGACCCTGGTCATATGGACCCTCTAATGAATCTTTGGCTATAAGCTCTACCATTAGCCAAGATTTGGTTAAGGCCATAGGCGCGAGCCTATGGTCTCTTAGGCCACTAGTTCGAAGAAAGTGCCCTCCTAATTCACATAACTTTAAGTTCAGGAACAAGGCATGGTAATCTCATGGAATTAACGAGATTGTGGCAGTCCTCAGAAGTCTACTACAACTCTAGAACTGTGAGGTAAATCCCTAGGGAAAAAACCTCGAGGGTTCTTTTGACTGGTCCAAAGGCCAAGATTGTTTCCTTACAACAAATTAAACACAATAGTTTACAGGAGGACAATAAACACCATTATCATCTATTTCACGCAAGGCACAAGTTATCACATTTACAGATAATCAAATTATGCAATTCAATTCTAGCATACAGGGAATAAAAATACTTATCTATTACATTCGATCACCAACCGACTGACTGTGAGTGTTCGCCTTTTCACCCAACCATAGGCTCAGAGGCATCCATTCTTAGCACTCTGGCCACCCCTGTGCCGAGCCATGATATCGCTAGGGAACTATGCCATTTCTCAGCAACCTTCTCTCTGTCACAACATCCCTGTGAGGTTTCTTAGATGTTTCCCCAGCATCAAGCTTGCATGCTTCCCCTTTTCTTCTGCATGTCTGGGTCGCGCATTCCCCTCTGTGCATGCATTCTTGTCTGGTGTCTCTCATACTCTCTGCAAAACCTCATGTGTGCACCTCTTCCTCCATCTATATTTTCCTTGTCTCTATTTTATGTATATATTTTCCCAGGATGGTCCTTGACCTATCCTATTCCTTCTGTCAGAAGGAAACTCGGGTTAGAGTGGTCTGCCAGACCTTGCGGTACTTCGGGCTGATATTCTTCAATCAGACCATGCTTCCATTCATGGGGGTGGTTGATTATCCAACCACCAGTCCTTCCTTCATTAACTGATTCCTCTCCTTAGCATCTGGATGAGGCTTATTATCGCAGGAAAAGGGAATTTGGGTCATTTGAAGTAATGAACCCTCTCCACAGTTTCCTCATTCTTTCCTCTAGTGATATCATGGCCAATACTTCAAGGATTTACCCGCACAGTCAGTCATTGGAAATCTAAATAATACATTTACATTTTTCCCATGCCATAGCATGGTGATCATGATTAACGATTAATTACAAGTTGGGGGAAACAAGGGTATTACAGGTGATTGTATCTTTGATAATTTCACCTTTCATTTTATTTCCATCTTGAGCTAGTAGTAGGGTAGCAATTGTGATTTTTTCTATCTGAGACTAACAATATGGATGTAGTTGTGAGGCCACTAGTAAGGTGGAGATTTTATGCTTTTGACCCATTAATTTTTGTTGCATTCACTGGTAATCCTCGTGACTTTCTTGCACGTAAATGGATTAACCGCATACCTTTGTTTGCAGGGAGGTTGGGAGAATCAGTAGAGGATCACTTGGTTAAATTGTTTCAAGTGGTAGGAGATTTTGAGGTGGAACATGAGGATGTGGTGATGAGGATGTTTGTGTCGACCCTCGAGGGGGAGGCACGAGCATGGTACAAGTCCCTTCGTGATTCTTCCATTGATGGATGGGATTCATTTCAGGAGGAATTCACATTGTCTTCTTATACACAAGTTTTCCAATTACTAAAAAGCATGAAAGTGAAAATGTTTTCCAATTTAATGCTTTCTTTTCCAAATTTTACAATCGAATTCCTTACAAAGTAAGGCCTAACGAAGTTGTTGCTTTGATTTATTATCTTGAGTCATTTGATGGTGTTTTTGGTGTTTTTATCATGAATGATGACCCTAAAAATATGGAGGAAGTGAAAGTTGTCGCTATCAAGTTAGAAAGAAATCACCTTACAGCCTGTGAACTCCCTCTGAATCATGTCCTATACCAACCAGTGAAGGTAACTCCACTCTATTATTTTCAACCATTGGTTGTTACAGAAGTGAAAGAAGTCTATGTTATTGAAGATGAACCACAACTTGCATTGTATCAAGTTCTGAGAGATGACCAAGAGGGTGATAGACCAATATTACATGATCTCGAACCAATAACTGCACCATTTGAGCCACATGCAGAGTTCCAATCAGATGAAGGTGAATTTTTGAATACTCAAGAGTGTTCATTGGTTCCTCCCATTAGTGAAGATAAAAAATTTCAAGAGGAGGAACCCTAGGTTAACCAAGTAGAGATCAATCAACAGGGGATTTCATTTGTGCCCATCCTACTAGAGGCTTTATCCTTGCCTATCACAGGAATGGTCTAGTAACAACTTGATCAGATACCATTACAATAAGAGGATCCATATTTAGTTCAACTCGAGGATGATATCCCTTACACTCTACCTATGATCCTGCAACCAAAGGTCGTTCTTTGGGATTGTGTGACTGATCAGTGCTTGGGTGTGAGGGCTTATTATGATCCAGTTGAGCTCAAGATGATGGAGCTATTTCAGTAGGTAGATTCTGAGAGTTTTGTCTCTCAAGCATTCATGCTTGTTACTATTGAAATACCATGTTCTAAGTCCCAACCAACAACTTTCAATCAACTGGCAGCCGTCAACTATGCCTTCATTAGCAAATACATCAAGGCAATTTTGGGTCATATGAGATTTCATGATTGGTCCCCCTAGAAGGTTGACTTTGTTGATCTTTCTCGTCATACTGATCATTTGGCTGCATGGTTACATTGGTCCTTTGAGTATGATGATTTGACCATGGAATCTTGAGGTAAAAAATTTGGTTTTTGGGGTAGTTGTCTTTCCTTTCTGCATTGTCATTTTCATAGTCTAGCTTGCTGATTTTTCGCAGATTTTAGGACAACAATCTACATTTTCCTTGCAATGTTTTTTCCCTTCAGTATTTACTTTAGTCTTTTGCATAAGTGTCGTTGATTGTTTCCTAGTTATATTAGCACGTGGTCGTGTCTTACGTGTCTTTCTTTTCTTGAATAAATGGTTATCCATAATTGTTATTCCTAGGTCAAAATCTGAATGTCTATCTTTCACATGTCGGGCCTTTGTGTCTATCATTAGAGTGAGCTTGGATGGGGGTCTCGCTTGTCATTGTTCCCAAAGAATTGATCCCTTTAGATGGGTAGTTTGAGGAGACTTAGGAGAGTCTTGAGTCATCTTATGTCTTGTCTCCTCATCACTTATCATTGAATCTTTTGCTTTGAGTTAGTCATCCCCCTCATCCAACAATAGGGATATGGAACCCGGTTCTTTCATCTTGATCTTCTTGAGTTATCACTTTATGGTGAGGGAAGAGAGACATCGTTGCTCTTCTTTTAAGCATGTCATCATGTATTGAATGTGGCACATTATCTACGGGTGAATTAGAAGTAGAGCACCTTGGTAATCGTTAGCTTCATTGACAATTATTTCACACCCGACAAGGTTGAGCATGATTGGGCCTTGATTGGATGATCGTTGTCATTGCTCGAATTCATAACATCTTTCACAGTGACAGGTTGTGCATGTACCTTAGGACCCATTGTCATTATTGGTGATGTTCCTTCGCACTTCACAAGTGCTTACATTATTAACATCCAATGAAGTGACTCTCTCCCTTTTGTTGACATCAACACATTTACAACGGGGAGGAGTGTACAAATTGAGTGGTAGAAGGTAGCAGATTTCGATGAGACCCCTTGGGTTTCAGTTTTCAGTGGGAGTTTTATATACTTTGACTCCATGGCCCATTGGACAAGCTTTGGTATTACGGGTCAACTTATAGGTTTTCCTTGATCAACTTACAAAGCATTTTCTCCTTCCACACAATTACAACGGTATTCTTGGTACACATTCCTCAATTTTCATCATCATCAGTACATCTTACAGAGTTATCATAGAGCAATATTGTACAGACACATCACAGGGGGGTCTCGTCCCCTTGAGTTGTCATCATTAACCCCTAGATTTTCACCCTTGAAAATATTGAGGGTTAAGAGACAACATGCATTCCTTTGGTTGGCATTATGAGATTCTCCCATAGTTTAGCACTTATGGTTAGCAGAGGTTGGTTCTCACGAGAGACAAGTATAGGATTGGTACATGGTTGTTTGGTTCAGAGTTAGAGTTGATTTGGTTTCCATGCATTTTGAGATAGATGTCTACATAATGTAGGCGTTGCTACTTTTTAGTAGCCATGGTTTGAGTGGGTCTCTTGGCAGTTTGGAGCAATTACGAGCATACAGGGAGGGTCCTTGCATGATTTTAGGCCTGATATCACTTTTCTGGGTGAGATGCAGGAACTTTATGTTTTTATCAGTTTGGGCTCCAGGCCCCAGATTCAGATTCTAAGCGCATATTATTCATCCTAGAGACACTATGAGTCTTTTGGACCTCTTTTGGGATGATTTGACACATATTTCTATTTTTAGCAAGTTGAGCACCAGGGCTCGCATGTCGATTATGATTGTGGATTCAGATTCCTTGCGGAAAATCAAATCCAGTGAGTATAATATCATGGACATGTGAGCACTTTCTATTTTTAGCAGTGTCTATTTTTAAACAGTGTCACATGGTGGTGTTCTCCTAGTCATCCTGAGCATTTGGGGAGAGTTTGGGTCAATTTCGACAAGTTTTGAATTTTTGGGATCGGATGGTTATTTTTAGAAATTTCTATTTTTAGCAGTCACCGTCATCTCCAATAGTGACAAGTGACAAGCTCATATTTTGGCATGTGGCAGAGTTCTCCCAGTCATTGTGGATGATGTGGACAGTTTCCTAAAATTTAGGAGTTGGATCCTATTTTTTAGAAAGTTTATATTTTTAGTAGGTATACTCATCATCGAGGTAGTGCCAAGTGGCACCTTCATAGGTCGACATGTGGCAGATAAATAGAGTGATGTGGCATCCACCTAGCATAGGGCACATTTTTTCCAAGACCTGAGCATGTAATGAATAATTAATTCAGCTAAGGGAGTCGCATAACTGGGCCTGTATATTCCTCTGCATAATCACCTTTCCACTTACCATGCATCCCTCCCACAAAATTCGCCTTTAATTGACTTTAAACCATAATTTCCTAAGATTTAGGGGATTCCCTAAAAAATAGGGTGAATTTGATATTGTCATAACTCACCCATACTTGAGTCAAAGTGAGCATGAAGACATGCACTTGAAACCTATTTTTGGCCTCCATTTACCACTCCCACTCCATCTAACTTAGGCACATGTTCCACTCACTCACTCTCTCTTTCCTTTTCTCCAAGTGCACCCTCTCTTCTCTCACACATGGGACACATTTCTTTGTCATCTCCCACTCATGTGCTTGCATGCCAATTCCACTTGGACTTAACTCTATACTTGGCCACTCTCATGCACTTGTGTGCCTATATCCCTCACTTCCCTTCACTCTTCACCTCATTTTCCCCTCTTCTATCCCTATAGTTTACCCTCCTTCCTTTTAGGGCACATTCTCCTCCTCTTGTGCACATATTCCCTCTCTCATGCTCGTCCACCTAATCTCCCACACTTAGACTTCACTCCAACTTCTTTTTCCATCTCATCTCATGCACCTAGCCTTCCTTTCTTAGCTACTCATACGACCTATGTTTTTCTCCTTGGATAATGCAGCCTCATAGCTATATATTGGATGTTTGACAATGGTTATGGGTCGGTTCATTGTAGCAGTAGCATAGTGTATTTCTTGTTCTCCTCTTTCTTCTTCTCTAATCTAGTGGCTCTTCTCTGAGCAAAGTAGTCATTGTATTGGTTATAGACTTGCCAAGTGTGACACAATCAACTCTTTTCTAAGCCTAATCAATAAAGAAGTGTGTGTTTTTCTTCAAACCTCTTTTCTTGGACGTACTATGGTAAATTTGTGATCTGATTTGTCATTTTCTGAACTGTTCATTGAGGTTATTTCTGATCTTTTGAATAGTTTTATTCTTTATTTCCATATTATTATCATTGTGCTAACCCTGTAGGTTGCCTCCAAGCAAAAATAATCACTTTTCCTCATCACTTTGGGTCGCCTTTACACGTCATCCAAGATGAACAACTTGTTGATTGTGGGTTTTTAAACACATAAATCAGACTTTAGATCAGCAGCAAGGTGCTTCAGTGTGCCTAGCGACTCTCCCCGAGGCTAGCAAGCACTAGCCCAAAAGGAGAGGGGTTTGGTCAGTGAAAATTTGGGGTCGTATATCCTTTAATTAGCCAAGTTTTGTCATTGTCATAACAGACGTATCAGCTCAAATTGGAGGGTAAAAACTTGTGCTAACATACGCCAATCCTCAAGAACCTTCCATCTACAGTGTTATGACGTGCACAATTTATTAAGTGAAATGAATAACAACAAGAATGACCATGCTTACCTCTGTTCGAAGCAGGCTGCCAAAGGTTGTCATGCAACACCATCTTTGCAAGGTGTGTGGGGGAAAGTTTCAGTCCAACTACGCTTGGCCCCAAAATTGTTCATAACGTGTCCTCAAGAACAATCATGTGCATCTTCAATGTATTGAAGTTCACCCGAAGATGTGGTCGGACACTCGGCCAGGTCACCCCTAAACCAATCGGGGCTTGCTGCAAAAGCTTGATATCATCCTCTACCCTTGTCCAACGTCCAATGCTCTCTCGCACCAATCCCACTATTTGTCTTGAGGTGCACTCCAACAATTGTGCCTAGTGTTGCCTTCGTGAGCGCCCAACTATCCCAAGCTCCATCTCGATCAACGGATGATAGGAGAGTTGCTTCAAACATGTCAAGTCACCCTTCGAACCACTGCTTCCTTTTGAGGCATAGTGAAGAGCATCCAATACAATTCTGAAACCAACTCCTTGAAGAAGTTGAGCTCTAATACCACATGTCACAGACTTAAGAGTCTTGCTCGAAATTTTTCCTTTCGGGTTGTTTGATCGTGCAGCACTACGTTGCCTTGGTCACAATGATTCAACCAAACTACACCTACTACAACTAGACTATGCCTCTTCGCTCAAAGTATGTCCATAACTTCACCTTGAGCTACATAATTAAATAACCATGCCAAGTTCTACACAACTTAGACTTATCCAACATAATTGTTTCTAGCAATACTTAGATTAGTTAACATTATAAAAAAAAAACATAAATATACAGAGAACAACATTCAACATAGAGAATAGAACACAACTCATGTAGTTGGGCGGCACCAAGACAGTGCCTAACATCCTTTTATTCACTATATAGAAGAACCTTACAATGTTACAAAGGGGGAGTCGGGCCACTACCTACAACTCATTATAATAGTACAAAGAGTCAAGTTGAGTTGTCTCTTGAGATGGCCTAACATCTTTGCACGAATCAACCCTTGTCGCAACCATAGGTCCTATTCACAATCTGGATCACTTAGCCAACTCGAGTGACCTGCGATGCCAAACCCCAGTACAAGACCACTGCAGATCCCTTCACTGAGTCTTGCTTACTTCTTGATGTTACTTCCTTGATGATCCTTAGCTCGTCCAAGCCTCCTCATACTTATACACGCCTTATCAGTTCACTTGACAAAGTGCATTGCACAAAGTGACTTGAGCCGACTTGTCTGTCGTGCGCATTGGTCCACTTGGGTCATGCCAAGCCCATCTTTTTGCCCCATTACCTAGGTCATCCACGCCCAAACAATTTGTTTGGCAAGTCAACCTTGTCTTGCACCCAAGTCATCAAACCATCCTCACTATCGTCATCTTCAAGTCATGGAGACAAGTCCCCCTAGGTCCTAACATCCAGAGTGTGCATCCAAGGCACCCCTACTTGTCCCATATAAAGCAACTAGGATGGTCACCACCCCATCCCTTTAATGGTCGAGCATGTCCAACCATCCCATTTGTCCACGACAACTCTTCATGCCTGACCTATCAACGTGCTCTATGCTATCCACTACAAAGGGCCTTACAACATCTTTATCATGCCCCTAGCATCTCTTAATCTTACTTCTACGAGAAGACATTACTTTCTAGTTAAAATATCCTTGGGTATACCAACCTTTCACTATCAACATTGCTCATTATAGTCTCTCTTGTGATCGCACTAGAAGTTTTGTCCCCTTCCTCCATTGGGTATCTCAAACCCTAATAGAGATGGAATTGCCATTCGGCACAAATTCTACACGAGCGCAAATTCGGCACAAAAGGGAGATGTTTGCACTATTTCCACATTAACATTATTAATACTCTTTCCCATATTTCTATGCTTTTTCCTTTCAGTTAGATTCGGTTAAGGACACAAAAGTTTATAGACCATTAATTCTATGCCTAGACACATCGATTTTGTACACAAAGAGATGATATATCTCAACTCAACCAGCCAGCTATTTAATTCAACACAACAGAAGAAAGCATGAGCTCATACTCCATACTGCGTGTATGCCATTTAATCAACTCATCTATTCAGGCRGGCCTCAGTTCTAAAATCCATATGGACATGAAGAAGGATCCAATGCAAAAGGTCCTGATTCAGGAACAATTCCATTGCCGGGATTTGAACYCGGGTCGCCTGGGTGAATACCAGGTATGCTAACCGAACTTGACGGCAAYGGACATACGAGCGTTATATAATTCAATTCTTAACATTTTATACAAATGTGATGCATATGATATGAAAACCAAAGYCAGTCGAAACTTAACGTGATCGTTTATGTCGTATTTCAGAGTGACGCARCGTGGTGTTCCCGTAACCCACAATCCCAGAACCCAAATCAGAGGAATGGTTTTCACTCAACATATTACTTGCCAGAATTGAACTTTGGTGGAGAGGATAACAATCATTCCTCTCAACCACCCAAGCTAAACCTAATTAAGTACAATATTTTACCATATAAAGAAGAATATTATTGATGATATATGTGCATCATTTGGTTAAGTTTACTTAGGTCAATGATCTAATCACTGTGCATAATTGATTTATCACAACTTGCTAGGTGAACTACCAAACTACCCGTTTTTAATGCTGGGTTCTTTCCAATTTATTATAAATACAAGTGATTTCCTTGTAATTAGACAACATATATATAGATTTAATCTTTTTGTCAGTGCATTTCTTATGTTGATGTTTTGTTTTATGTGTATGAAGTTCAAGTTCAAGCATGATCCTTGTTAGTGCTCTTTGTTTTTAAATATGGTATCAAAGTAGGCACTTCTTGCCCTGGGTTTTTTTTGTGTGAGCATATTCAACGTTGTTTGCTTTGTTCTCTAGTTTCGACATTAGAGATCATGCGTTTTGGGTGTCCTTGGCCTTTGTCTTTTTCATACCTGGTTTTATGGCTTTGCCCCTCAACTCTTGTTCCCAAATTGGAGATCCAACCTTCTTCAGATTGGAGAGTTTGCTTGTATGTTGTTTTTTTGGGGCAGTGCTCTAAATTATCGGTCAACTATTGGTGCTTGAGGATTGATCTTTGTTGTTTTGATTAAGTGGAGACTTGTAGTCTCAACTCCCATTTTACAAACTTGTTGCTAAGCAATTTACTAGTGTTGTGCCTTCACTACCCTATTAGTAAAGTGGTTGTGGACGAAGTTGATGTTTATTTCGATGTGAAACAATATCTCTACTCATCGCTCTAGTGTTATGATGAGTGGGTGTTTTTTTTTCTCAGTGGGGATCAATCTCGCCCTTTCTATGGCCTTGATCTCCTCTATAGACATTTCTTATTAACATCTCATTGACCAAGATCTACATATTTATAGTGTTGCTTGGTGTTAAATCTACTCATTCATGTTGTCTCTGGCATTTGGAATCAATGTTGAAGGCACCCACAATTGGGAAGGCAAGTTCAATGCTTTCCCTTTTCCTTAGCCCTTTGTCCACACAAAATCATCATTTCCTGGGCATTTTGCATTGAGGAAGGCCCACCCTTTGGTTTTACATTGGCCCTCCTCAGCCTCTGATCCATCACCAATTGATTCAGATTTGTCGCAGTCCCCTCAAATCAATACCATTTTTTTTAATCTATTTTCTAGTTCATGGCCATTGGTTACTCCCACTATGTAGATCACAACCTTCACTTCGATCGAGGGGCTCAACCTTCAATATTGTTGTAGGCTGCTTTCTTACCCTCTGTGCAAATTGCGGACTTTAGATCCAACATGTAAAGACTGAATTCATGTTGGATTTATCTGAGAGCAACATTCATCATCAGATTGTTGTGTTCATGGATTTTCTCTTGGTGTAGATCACGACCCCTTCCTCCCATCGTGGTCACATGGCTCTCTTGTGAGCTTTGATACTTTCAGTGTTCTATTTTTGGTTCATGTCTTGGCTCATTATGTTGTCTTCCATTGTAGTGGTTACTCCAAGCACCGTATGACATTGTTGTTGTGTCGTAGAGCTCACCAATACGTAGATCCAAGCTTCACCTGGATCACTCATTAGTGTTTGCAGTGGTGACATGTAGATAATCAATAATGGATTGACAACTCGTCTTTGCTCAGCCTTGTGTGGCTACTTGGAGTTATGCGGATCTTTGATGGCATTGTTAACTTGGTGTTACTTGGCCCTCTTTATAGTTCCAATCATACTTCCTATTTGGAGCTTCCAATGTCCACGAGCCTCACTGCTCTTTAGATGGTTGATGGTGTTTGCTTCTATTTGAAGCCTTTGTTCTAGTCCTAACCAATGCGTATTTTTCTAGAGCGTTCATGTGGTAGATGTAAGTGTTTTCCATCCTTGTGCCTCTGCAAGCAATCCTCTTCCACTTCATAATTCAACCATGTTCTTTGAGGTTTCTTGGCCCTCCTCTTCATATTTTTTGTCATACTTCCCGATTGGAGATTTCAACCTCCATGGGCCTCATGCTCTTGCCTTTCAATGCATTTTTGAGGGATCTTATTTAGTTTTAACTCCGAGGCATTTCAACATTGGTTCTACTCCATTCTAAGAGTCTTGTTCTGGTCATTTTCCAACATTGAACATTGTGTACATGGGCACCTATCATGGCCATGTGGTCAAGGCCCATTTTTTAGATTTAACGTTCTTTTTATACTTCCCTAGGTTGCACTTATTGGGGGTGTTGGTGTACATACACCATGTGGTTAAGTTTATTTAGGTTAGTGTTCTAATCATTGTGTATAATTGACTTATCATTGCTTAGAAGATGAGCTACCCAACCACCCTTCTTTAATGTTGGGATCCTCCCAATTTATTATAATACTAGTGATCTCCTTGTAATTAGACAACAAATATATAGATTTAATTTTTCCATCAATTCCATTTCTTCTGTTGCTATTGCATTTTATGAGTATGGAGTTTAAGTTCAAGCTTGACCCTGACTAATGCTCTTTGTTTTTAAACAATTATAACATTGGTGGAAAGGAAGAGGAAACGAAACCTACTTTGAGGAAGAAATTTTTCCAAAACATCAATAAGTAAAATTTGTAAGAACCACCATGTATGCAATGCATAAAAAATCATAAGAGGAGAAAGGACAATACATAAATCCTATCAGATAAATTTTTGGTCAAGGAAGTCAACAATATAATTATAGAATTATTAGAGAAGGAGAATGAGAATATCTAGCTACTAAGACAAAACATCCCTGTGTAATAATTGATAAATTAAAAAATAAATAAATAAGCAAAACAAAATTATTCAATGAGAATGGGAAGATATCATTTAAGTTAATTCATGATGTCTTACAAATGGGAAACCTTAATGAAGATATTCTACACTAATCATCATTATATCTTACAAATGGGAACTGTTATCGCAAGATTTGTACTTGTGCAAAGCCCAACATAAGACTCCAAATCTTGCATAACTATGAAAGATCTTACCACTGTCACCTTAGTAAGAACTTCCCTCATTTTAGTGATGGAACAGGTCCACCACAAGGGAGGCTTCCCTGGTGACCTCAAGGGATCAAAGTATCAAGTACAATAGCCAAGCCTACCACCCCCTCTCTTAATCACCGAAAGATTGGTCTATGTCAAGGTAGTAGAAGAGGTATGAAGTTATTTGAGTACCGCCCCAGAACTAGAACAACTTACAACATATGTAAGATTATTTCCAAGTCCAAACATGAAATTAATACATCTTTAAGACACTAGACAAGATAATATGCAATGGTTGTTATAAATTTGCAACAGTAAATTATGATATAAAACAATAAATGATTTATAACGACAACAACAATTAGTGCTTAGAAAGGAAACAATTCACCATAAAATCTTGGCATGCATCCACTAGAATAATATCAAATTGTTTAAAACAATTTCTGAACAAGTTAAGCCTCCAATAGACAAGTGTATGCAACAAATTAAAGTGTTATCATATGGTTGTAGCAAACTTTTGTAACAACAACAAATTATCCAATGAGTTTGTCATTGTTAGTGTTAGTTAGGTTAGTATAATGCTTGAGAGAGTTGGGAGAATGAGTTTTAAAAACAATTCACCATGATAATGCTTTAAAACCAATGCCTTTTAAGGGTTATGGAGTTTTATAATAGCAAATGCAACTAAGTTTGAAACTTGATCTAGTTACAACCAAGAGGTAGGATTCAAACCCTAAGGTGCAAGCACATTTGGGACTTAGGATTTGAATCTCGAGGAGAAGGATTTCTAGGGTTCAATCACATTTGGGCCCTAGAAACCTATTCTCCCTTCTCGAAGCTTCAACTAGGTCAAGATCAAAAGTCTAGGGCTAAAATCCTAAAGTGCTAGCACTTTAGGGATTTAGGGTTCTAACCCTAGCAAGGACTCTTTCACAAATTTTAGACAAAAATAACCTTGTGAGAGCAAGAAGCACTTATGTTCCTCTCTCAAGGTTTCACCAAGCAAGATGTATAACATAAAATAGCAAATTTACCATGAAACATTAATAACATAAGAATAATCTGAAGAAAATTCACTTACTTAATGAAAGAAACCATGAGATAAAACCCTAATTGCAGAGATTTCCATGCAAAAACATCAAAACCATCCACAAGTGACCTTCCACACATAACACATGAGAGAGAGATAGCCAATGACCCTTAGACGGCGAAAATTTCAGAAGTACTCTCACAAATGGTGAGAAGTTTTGATGATAAAATGAAAATAGGGTTTTCGTTTTGTATATGAGGCAACCATAACATAATTTGTCCACATAATTTGTCAACTACAAAATAGAAATGGGTCTGACCCCTTGATTTGCCTCTAACATAATGCCAAAATACCAAAATATGCCATAAAACCCAATAATGGGTGATGTCGTGCTAGGAGAAGGTGATGTCATGCCTCCAAAGGCAAATGTTGGGCCTCCAAAGGCCAAGTGGCATCCTTTAAGGGTGAAAGATTGTGAAGTGAGGTGTCTCTTCACCCAAAACCATGCCAATCATTTATGCTACTGTAACGTACCCAACCACCCCCAGGCCGGGCACGATACCTCAAAAACTCTGTTTGAAACTCATTTTGAATTCTGATACCATTTAATTATTAAAGAAGCGTGAAAGAAACATGATAACAACACATGCAATAATAAAGACTCATGCTACAATATAAATAATGTTTAAGCATGCCATGCATAGCAATAACCAACAAGCATGCATGTTATAACATACAAATCTCATAGAAAATAATTAATACACAACGGAAATAAATAAACAATAGAGAAACACATGGTAGAGAGAGCTTATCTTTAACAAAATGGTTCACCAATTGGTTGCGGACCAAGGATGTTCCACCCAACCATAGACATTGTTGTTCGAAGTCTCAAGTACAACAGGTCAGCCCCAAGCCAAGGCTATGAATCCACAAGAAGGGTTGCAGGGTGTCACTAAGTTTCCCAAACCAATCAACACTCAAGCTCTCACGGGTTCCTCAAAACACAACAATCCAAAGTACACCAACTCTCTTCACTCCAGCCTGCACAACCCAAGAGAATGGACCCCCTTCTATGTCACGCAGTCCCTTAGGTTGTGTACCTCCTTCCAGGGCTCCAGTGCATCTAGTCAAGAATATCCATGATGGGACTAGCAGGACTCAGCTATGACTAAAATTTAGCACATGCCAATGCATCTCAGGCATGCAAGCACAAATTGATGGTTGAAACACACCAGTCACTACTACAGCCAACAAACAATGGCTTCCTCTTCAATAATTCACCCCCATGGTCCCATTCCAAAAAAAAGAATGAATGAGTGAAAAAATGAATAGAATGGAGAGTGTGAACAATGAATAATGAATGAACATAGTGAGTGAAGAAGAACCCCCAAACAGCCCACAAGATGGGTTTAAATATTTACTTGAAAATCATGAACCCCATGGCCTTTACCCAAGAAGCACATATAACCACTTCTCTCCACTAAAACAATTATGGGTAAATAAAATATGATAAAATGACTTATCCCCTTAAGCCCCCTCTCTCATGGAATCATAGCCCCCTATAACTGTTGTCCTTGTTTGTCTTGCAGCCAAAAATGTCTTTTATTATTATTAATGATCATAACATTTCATTTCCTAGGCATGATGGCCTCTTTAATTGTTCGGGCACTCTGGCCTTTCATCAAATAAACAAATACATTATTTCATATGGGGACTCAAAACTGGGGTATTACATTCCCCTCCCCCTTATTTTGGCATTTGTTAATTTTTCATAAGCATTAGGTTAAGCATGAAGTTCATTACATTTCATCATTTAACCATAATCATAAATGTTGCAGCAACCAAGATCACAAGAAGAAGCACCATGCACAAGAACATAAAATGTATCATGAGAAACCCTTCTCAACAAGGGAAGAAAACCCAGCCAAATCCTTTGTTATAATCTTCAAGAGAAATACCTTTACCAACAAGAAATACCTAGCACACAAGAGAGTGCACAAAACCCTAGAACTCTAGTGCCCAAGAGAGGTGCGCACCTTTTGCCAAAGAAGTGTACTTACTGAAATTTCCAAACTTACAAGAAGGATATGTTTCTACAAAGGGAGATTTCCCTTTACTTATATTAGACTTGTCCTATCAACTGAAGTGTGTATTGGCACAACAGGGCCGACCTCTTTAAGACATAATATTTATTGTTATTATTATTATTATAATAATTAATATTAATAATCTTTTACATTTATTATTAAACATATTAAGGTGGGGTCGACCTGTACCCTTTATATAACAATTAGGGTTACAGGTAGGTCTGATTCTTGAACAGTATATAGCAAAGGATTTGATACACCCACTAGTGCTCATCCACTAGGGGCACATCCATAGGGATGTCATAGCTCTTATTCACTGCATTACACAGAAGAACCAGGTCTTCACACGTTCACCTATGATCGTCCACAGGCACGTCCACTCTACAGATCTGCTTTCCCACTGCCACCGACAAGAGAATCATCTAGAGTCTTCTCGTCAACTCTACTGCTCAGAGGAGACTATCACATCATCTTCATTTCTGTTCACATGATGATGTGCCCAACTCTTTTGCGATTTCACACGTTCACCTTATGCTCAGCCACAGGCACGTCCTAACTCAACAGATCGCTTTCCACCGGATGATCATCTGGATTTCTTCTCACTCTATGAATGGAGGAGGTCATCTCTACGTTCCTAACTTTGTCTCAGGAAGGAACCACGTGCCCTTCTTAGGGGATTTCTCTTAGGTTTGTAAGCTGAGAGAAAGACTCACATAGATTATATGTTCCACATCTCATAGGTTTGTAAGCTGGAGGATGTCTCCCATAGCTGCATTCATCAACACTCCCTCTCAACTAGGGAGGCATTATTCATCAAGCACAGTCTCATATAGATGTACTCTGAATTTTGTTTTTGGATAGAATCATCAATACTCCCTCTTAATTCGGAAGGCATTCTTCACCAAGTTTGTTTGGTGTAAATGTTTACAGTCTGCTCAGGTGTAGAAAGGTACTGCAAGTATGCGATCATATCTCTGTCATAAGAATATTTCATCTCATTGTGTTTCAATCCATTAGGAAACACTGAGTTCCTTAAGGAGATTTCTTCATGGCTCTTGATTATCATTAAAGGATCCATCTCATGGTCAAGTAAATCTGTCAAAAGCTTGTGAAGCCACATTACTTCGCACACTCAATGATATCTATTTTGCCTCTGTGGTACTCAAGGCCACATAGTTTTTTTTCCTGCTACAGTAGGAAACCATGGAAAAAATTCACGATGGAACATCAGTTGGATGTGATTTTTCTGGTTCACTGTACTTTCTGCTCAATCTGAATCGACGTATCTTGCACACTCAAGTTCACACTGGAGGAATATCTCAGGCCATTTCTTGTATATATTTCAATACATGTTTTGTTGTTGTCTAGTGAGTCTGTCTCGGTTGACTTATGAAATGCTAAGCACATTCACTGCATGGCATGAATCAGTTCTAGTGTTAACTAGATACATCAGTGATCCAATCAGTTGTGGATCAGTCTCGTCTGAATCATCATCAATCTTCTTCTTTAAATCCATCACGGTGGATTTTTCATTCTGCCATACTGAACTTCTTTAATATTTTCACTTGTATATCTTCCTTGACTCAGGAAAATCTCATCGGTCCTATGTCATACTTCTTGTCCCAAGAAGTAGTGCATCATAGTTAGTTTCTTCATCTTGAATTTAGAAGTCAAGGATTACTTGTATTCAACAACAAGGCTTTCTGAATAATTCATCAGGATCAGGCTCTCGTCACCAACACTATAATGATATAGGTTTGGATCAACAACACTCTTGTTGAAGTCCAAGCTCATCAAAAATCTATTTATCTAATATAGTTTTCAATTCATAGATGGTAGTACGGATGGAAGTGTATTGGGTTCACTGAATCAAGTGTCTCGTCATAGACAACTCCCTTTGTTTGTGAGAAGCCTCTGGATATAGAATTTGTTTTGTATTTCTCAATACTTCTATCAGTTGTATGCTTGATCTTATAGATCTACTTTGGAAGTTACCACAGACTTCCCTTCTGGTCTCTAAATGATGTCTTATACATCATTCTTTAAGATATATTGGTATTGTTATGTTATGGCATCTTTCCATACATGTTTTCTTGTTGCTTCTCTAAGACCAAGAAGCTCATCATCACTGAAGTGGCTCATGACTTTGAAAATCTATTTTACTTTCTCAGGATGTGCCTTGAGAGGCTTGTATGTTTCTCTGCCTTTTGCAGAATGGGTCTAGAAAGGCCTTTTGGGCCTTACTGCAATATCTTTGAATATGTATCGGCTGAAACAACTGGATCAACTTGAGTGAGGTATGTCTCCCTCTGAACTATTGACGGGGAATAAGTTATTTGTTTCACTGTCAATCTTTATTTGTGGTTCTCTGAGTCTTTGAAGGAGTATCTCTTCTTTAAGAACGACATTTTTGCTTGTTCTTGTATAATAATCAACTTAAATATGGTTTGGACTCCCGTGCCAGGGATAATGGTCCAAGTCTTTGAGAGATCTTATACTTAGGAACAATGTCCTTCATTTATTAAAAAAAACACAATCAACTATAATATTATAGATCAAAAGATTTACCTAGTTTGTAGTCATGTCTTTTTAGAGGAAGTACTTCTCTCTCTTCTCTTCATTTTCTTGAGGTGGATCTGGATCAATGTCAGCAGTGGTAGCATATTGTTTTCCCTTCTTTCTGGTTGGACAATTTCTAGCAATGTGTCCATACCTGTCACATATAAAACACTGAACTTTTGAAACATCTCTTATTTGATATCCTGGATTGGATAAAGACTTTTCTTCTTTAAATGTTTGCCTGAAGTTTCTTTTGAATTTTCCTCCCTTCCTTGTATGAAGTGCAAGAGCATGATTTTCTTCTGGGGAATCTCCCACTCCTCTATTTATAATTCTAAGTTCTTCTTGAGTGCAATATGTCCATAGGCGCTCAAAACTTGGTATAGATTCTCTTCCACTGATACTTTGAATGAAAGGATCCCATGATTTTGGAAGGTTTTGGGGAGTGGTTAAGACAAGTTCTCTATCAAACATGATTTCTCCAATGGTCTCTAGTTGTTCTTTAATCTCTGATAACTTCATGAAGAAGAGTGAAAATGTGTCATCTTTCATCATCTTGGTACTTTGAAGTTGGCTCTTCAAGGTAAGGGCTCTGAGAGTGTTGTCACTTTCAAACATTCCTTTCGACATTCTATACATATCATAAGTTGTCTTCAGATTGGCAATACGAGGTAAGAGGTGATCTCTTACTGAGTAGATGATTATTTTCCTTGCTATGACATCATCTTATTTTCTTACTTTCGTCTCTAAATCAGTGGTTGTTTCCGGTAGAGTTTTAGTTGTTGCATCCAAGAGATCTTCTTCTTCAAGAGTGACTAGAAGATTTATTTTCTAGGGGTTGAAGTTGCTTGCTCCATCAAGTCTATCTTCCATTGAAGTTGTGTTCTTCATTTTTCTCGAATCCTTGTAGACTGGATTATGTGGGACTTATGACTGCCAACAATCAATTTGATAGTGTCACAGAGATGCTTGCTGATTCAAAAAACCAGAATTAATATTCTGTAGGAAATTTTGGCACCCTAGAAACCCCAGGGCCAAAAATCAAAATTTCTCGGAATTTCGTTTTGAGAGCTTCTGGAGATGCGCTGGAAGAGGTTGTATTCTTCTATGATGAAAGTAGCCCCAAAATACAAGTTTTAAGGGGCTGAAACACCCAAAAGGAGAGGGTCATATGGATTTTCTGGAAACCCTAGGAGGGTCGTACGGTTCTGAAGAAGAGGAGGTATTACTGGTAAAGGATGAGACTTGGTAGATGCTTGTTCAATGGGTTCTTTCAAGACCTATGCTCTGATACCATGTTAATTTTTCATAAGCATTAGGTTAAGCATGAAGTTTATTCCATTTCATCATTTAACCATAATCATAAATGTTGCAGCAACCAAGATCACAAGAAGAAGCACCATGCACAAGAACACAAAATGTATCCTGGGAAACCCTTCTCAACAAGGGAAGAAAACCCAACCAAATCCTTTGCTATAATTTTCAAGAGAAATACCTTTACCGACAAGAAATACTTAGCACACAAGAGGGTGCACAAAACCCTGGAACTCTAGCGCCCAAGAGAGGTGCGCACCTTTTGCCAAAGAAGTGTACTTACTGAAATTTCTAAACTTATCTGCATAACTTTTCTGTCTATCTTTAGCTGCCCTTAAATTCTGCTTAATTCTAACCATCTGGTCTTCCATGTCCTTGAGAAATTCTGGCCCAAGTCCTACTATGTCTATTGGGTTATCCCAACTCACTGGAGTATTGCATTTTCTACCATACAAAGCTTCAAATGGGATTGTTATCCCCATTTTGTGGATAACTAAGGAGATGATGTCTCGAGGCCCTCAGGTTGCAGATATGGAGTGTCGAGAGACTACATGACTAGCAGTAACCTTTTCACAGATGGAAAACCCACTCACCACCACAAATCATCACGGGTTTACAGATGGCATCCACCACACTAATTGGATTCTAGAAGGCAGTGGGCCTTGCTCCATGAAGTACAAGTCAGTATTATGGTGAGCATCATTTCAATATCTAAGCCATTTGATTATGTTGTATCTTAGATTTCTCTAGATTTCATGATATGTGCTTGGACATTATGCCTTTTGTGTTGCTTCACCTTGGTGGTTGACATTATGCCCTAGTAAGTGGTCTTCTTTAGGAATGGGGTGCTACTAGGAAATCCCTTAATCAACCATCATACTATTCCCAACCATACTTACCATTTTCCATCATTATTTCCCTTTGTTTCCTTATCTGTTGGTATTTTAGGGTGTACTGACCCAAGAAGGTGTTGTCCTTCATTCTATGGGAAGAAGCGGCTAAAGGCCCAAAGGGGTTGGTGTTGGGTAAAAGATAAAAGCCATATATAAACCCTCCATATTCTTCGCCTAGGGTTGACCCAAGAAAGTAATGAATCACTTATATTTAAATCAAAGGGGACCCACAATATAATAAATAAATGTTTGAAAGGTAGGTTGAAGGATATGAGGTCTCATCACGAGCCAACCTATCAGATCCATGGATATGTAGTGGTATGACATTGATATCATCTAGTCACCAAACCAAGGCAGTGACTCTCAATTGCATGGTTGAGAGAAAAGGGGGATCATCATGAGCCAACCTTCTCATTTCCATTAGTTATTTGTGGGTGACATTGCCACCATCTGGTCACCATGCTTGGGAAGTGACCTTCAATCTCTCCTTATGCTATTATGAAAGAAAATGTAAAGAAAGAAAGATAAAAGGCAAATGGTGGGCTTGGAAAAAAGTGCATTGTGGACGAAGGTACCACACACCCTCTACAAAGGCACCCACGAATGAGACACTATGACCCCCAGTATGTCATGAGCCCTATGCCCATTGAGTCTCGACCCTATCCACCTCATACGGTTTACATGGATTAGAGAGGGACCTCTTAGAAGCTCTCCTTGACCTAAGGCAAGATCTACCCAATAGGACACCTTGTCAACCCTCCCATACTTAAGCTTGACAAGTCACATAGTGTATTTGAGTTGTTAATTGTTTGATATGGTGATATTTGATGCACATGATTGGATGGATTATTTATTGATTGGATCTGCTTATCATGATGTTATGACTTGAGATCCTTGGAGGGCGTGTTCATTTGTCTTTGCAGGACCTAGTTGGTGGTTAGATTTTGGAGAACAAACTTAGCTTGGGCTTCCCATGGGCTACAAGCCCATAGGTTGGATGACAGAGGCTCGCATGCCAGATGAGAGAGAGATGACTTGGACAGCCTTGATGATGATTTCAACAACCTCTCCCACCCATTACTTGCCAAACGATTTTCCTAGGAAGGGAAAAACGTTCCATTTTTTATCTTGACATCATGATCTTGGGGGCTAGGGCCTGGTGGTGAGGTGCCACTCTTTGACACATGGACGTTTGAAGAGGAGAAGGGTGTTCACCATGATATGAGTGCCTAGATGCTTGACACATAGCCTTTGGATTCCCATCCATGCTTCTCCAACACCAAGGACTTCCGTAAAGTGGCAAAACATCCCCTAAAGGGGTGACGTCCTCCTAAATTAGGGTTTAATTTGTGAAAAAGATGAAATTTTAAGTGAATTGTTTAATATTATTTTGTTAAGGGGGAAAGATTACGGTTGTTGACCCCTAATCTATTGTTTTACTCCTTAATTTGTGGACAAGCTATGTTAGCTAAATTTTGTATAAATAGAGATCACAAGATCTCATTTTAAAATATAACTCTCCCTCTCGTGAGAGACTTGGTCTGAAATTTTCGGCCCCCTTGGCTCTTTTAGCTCTTGTGCACTTGTTTTATGGCTATCTTATGAATGGTTGATGGAGGAAGGCCTAGCGCTAGCTTTAGATGATGTTTTCTAGCTCTTGTGGTGAATTGTCTTAGCATTTCTCATGATCTTGGTATGGTTTTTACTCTCTTGCTATCATTTTATCCAAGTCAATTGTTGTTATGCTAGGATCTAGGCGGGAAGTATAAGGGCACACACCCCCACCATAGTCTTCACCATTTTATTGCTTCATCTCATTTATTATAAGGGTTTGTTAAGAGAAGTATAAGGGCATACACCCTCTTAGCTTAAACCCTAGCTTAGAGACTTGCCTTAGGGAGTAAAAGGGCTTACACCCCCAAGGAGGTATCTTCTCTAAGCTCCTTGTGACTCCATTAATCCAATAGTAAAGGCACTAGTAATTGGTTTGTTTCATTGGAGAAATAAAATATTGCATTGGGAAACGTGATTTTCAATCATTTTTACTTCTTGCAAATTGGATTGTTTTCCTTTTGCCTTAGGCACCTCACAACCACTAGTGTGTCCCCATCTAGGGGCTACTTATTTCTGTTGTTACAAAATTGCATCTTCATCCATTAGGGTTGCAGAAACCTTAACTTACTTGTTTTAATAACTCTCTTATCAACCATTGGTTTTTACTCAAAGTTTGCACACTTACTCTCCTTGTCCTAGCGCACTTTTTGGAAATGTTTGAGGAGATTTAAGTGGCTGATTTTATTGCTGTAATACATTGAACGTTACAGCCATAAGGCTGATATAATTTGCTGCAGACAAGTGTTTACAACAGCTTTATCTTTTATGTTAAGAGTATTGGTTTTTCATCCTGAGTTAAGCTAGTTGTTTACTAGTTTTTTCTCTTGCATTTTCTGCTCGATCTTTAGCATTTATTGAGTAGATTATAGTACCTTTTTCTTGCTGATATATATTTTTATATACTTCTGAAAATTAGGGACAACAAGCTTAACTTGCTGATCCAACTAACATATTATATTGCAAAGTGTATTTTCTTGTGTCTCGTGTAGGTACAATCATCCGAAGAAGTTTTATACCTTTGGGACAACACTTTCTTGACTTGCAAGGCATCTCTTTCCACCTTTCACTCCACTTAGAATTGACCTATAGGGGATTCTATTCAATATATCTTCATCTCCATCTCAATCCCCCTAGGGTCACAGGGATCGCCTCCCTAGAGTGACCTAGTCACCCTTGAAGTGTGGGACCTACATCAAGGTGACATTGGGTGTAGGATTCCTAAGTTGTAGCACTTATTTCATGGTTGGGTTGGGATTTTCCCAACCTACAATTTGCGCTATAACATTTTGGCGCCATTGTAGGGGAAGATTTTGAATCTTCTTCGTACCCTAACAACACTTTGGTAAGCTATCCCAAAGCCTTTCCCTTAGCTTTCCTAGCAACTCCACCCAAGGGACTTTCCCTTTCCACCCTTCATGATGAGCTCACCTTAAAGCTCATATGGCGACTCTGCCTTCCTAGAATCCACTTTTCTTTTCTTTTCCCCCTTTCATCCTTTGATGAGCCTTGAGCTCATCTGGCGAGTCCACTGAGGTGTTACCCCAAGTAATGGAAACATGGCCCTGTGGTACTTTAATGAAGCATACAAAGCGTTGGATCTCAAATCTATTAATGGATATCCAAATAAATGCCCAATTAACCAATTCAACCTTCTCCCAAACTTCGATGGTAATCCATTGTTAGTTGTACCACCTGTTGTTGAGTTTGTCAGAGCCATCTCATTTTTGAGTGTACAACATGAGGATGTGTACTTGTGATTGTTTATGCTATCCTTGGGAAGGGAACAAAGAGATTGTATCATACATTCTTATAAGCCAATAAGCATATCTTCTTTGATGATCTTCATCAGAGAGTTCCTTAGGCATTGGGAACCAAAAGCTCAAAGTCTTGAAGATACAATTCAAGACCTGGAAGATGCATTTTCAAGAGAAGGTTTTGACCTTGATCCTATTGAATGCTTAAGAGGAATGCTTCTTCTAGAGTTTGTTGAGACGACAGTTGAAAAACAAGAAGTTGACAACAC
Organism: Picea engelmannii; assembly: GCA_009831015.1. Taxonomy (NCBI): domain Eukaryota; kingdom Viridiplantae; phylum Streptophyta; class Pinopsida; order Pinales; family Pinaceae; genus Picea; species Picea engelmannii. Next base: position 62,155 of record ML801249.1, on the reverse strand, counting down.
CAATGAGGAAAATTTTGAACATCTCAAGCGAAGCAGAGATGAATATTTTGGGTTTGGTAAACAACTAATGAGATTTTGTCCTGATAAGGACTTTCTGGTTAAGTTTTGTCAACAAAGAAAAGAGGAGCTTGATGCCATCATAGAAGATTATGAGAAAATGCGTACCCAAAATTCATCTTGAGAAGTGATCATTGCATATTTTGGAACAGATTCATTATACGATGCTCTAACCAAGGAGTATGGATACCAACAAGGCTTCCCAAGTGATGATGAACAACTCTTCATGCTCAAGGAACTCTATGAACTCGTATTAGATCAAGATAGAGATGGTTAGTTCTTTGAACCTTTTGAGGATAATGAAGACCCAGATGAAATACAACACCCAGATGAAGAGACATTGGTGTCCTTGCTCCCCCTTGACGAAGATGATATCATTCAGGATTGTTCTCCTCATGAATATGAAAATGAAGTATCTGCCCTTCCACTTGATGAGGACGTCCAAACATCTTCTCCTCCTGCACATCAAGAAGAGAACATGATGAGTTACAATCCTTTTGATAACTTTGATGATGCTTTGTTCCATGAATGTGGAAATGAAGAAAATTTCCAAAAGGATATTGATGAAGTTTCTCTTGCATAAGGCTCGAACGAGACATTGTCCTCTACTATCCCTTTCAAAGAATATAAAGTTATCCAGTCCTGTGAAGAAGTAATTAGCTTTTATGATGCAGATGAAATCATGGAACAACCCCCAGATACAGTTGATGATCACAATGATGATTTCATACAGATTGGGAGATGCAGATGGAATTTGGGTTGTTTCATTTTTTACGGAGATCCTATCTACAACATTGAAGGCACATTTCAGATAATGGATACAAAAAGCATTTCTTTAGAGGATTTTTTTTTACAACCAGATGGTCCATATATGTGTAAACCTAATGATATGGTCACATATTTGTTCCACCCATTCGAGGATGACCTGATGCAGTGTTTTTAGGATAATTTTCAACCACCATACTCAGATTTTGATAGACACTAGGCCGTGGCCTTCCGAAAGCAATCTAATTTCCATACTACCAAACGAAAGTACTTTCACGTTGAGACTTTGGGCAAGGATTTGCAGACAAAGAAGAGACGTTTCCTGAGTCCGACGAAGGAGTTTTTCTCTAAGGCTACGCCTTACACTATTTCCTCTTATTTGGGAAATCATAGGGTTTTCTTTGGATCTCTTCTCCTTTCTCAACCTTCAGGGAGCAGTGATCTTCTAAGAGAGGATGAAGATGAGCCATGTCTATCCATCACATACATTCTCAAGATGTCTTCAATCACTTGGTTGACTCTCTCTGTCTTCCCATCTGACTGTGGATGGTATGTTGTGCTAAAATTCAGATTTGTACCAAATCCTTTAAATAATACCCCCCAAAAATTTAAAGTAAACTTTGTATCTCTGTCTGAAACAATTGCCTTAGGTATCCCATGCAACCTAGCAATTTCTCTCGTGTTAATTTCTGCAATATTAGTTTCTTTATGAATCATTTTCACGGGAACAAAATGAGCAGTGGTTGTTAATTTATCCATAAATACCATTATGGAATCGTGTTTCCTTGTTTTTCTCGGCAATTTAGTTATAAAATCAATTATTACCACTTCCCATTTCTTCTATGGAATTGGCAATGGTTGAAGCAAACATGTTGGGTGTCTATGCTCAATTTTTACTATCTGACATTCCATTCATATCGCAATGTAATCAACAACATCTTTCTTCATTCCCAGCCAAAAGAATTGGCTTCTTACTCATGCAATTGTTTTCTGGTAACCAGGATGTCCGACATATGGAACATTATGCATTTCTTTTAACACCAAATTCCTAAGTTCTGCAGAACTGGGAACATAAATTCTATTTTTGTGCATAAGTAATCCATGTTCCTTAATCTCATACTCTTTAATTTTCTATTTTATGTTTTCTTGCTGTAAACTTTCTTTTACATGCACGTAGTGTTGATCTGTAAAAACAACATCTAAAATTATGCTCCTTAAATCTGACTAGTGTATACTAACAGTGGTAGCATGCATGAGATGTAGTCTTCTACTGAGTGCATCAACAACTTTATTTTATTTTCCCTTAATATTCTTGATGTCAAAGTCATACTCACTTAAAAATTCCAGCCATCTTGTTTTCCTAGCATTCAAAGTTGGATGTTCAATAAGATATTTCCCATTTAAAACCACAAAATTCTCATTTGGGTCAACAATATTTAAAACATATGCACTAGTAAGCAATTCTTTCAGCAAATTAAAGTTCTCTTCACACTCAGTTGTCCATTCAAATTTGATTGCCTTCTTTTGTAAAGAATTTATGGGATGAGCAATATTAGAGAACCCCGCTATAAGCCTCAAGTAGTATCCGACTAATCCCATAAAATATTTGATTTATGAAACATTCATGGGTGTTGTCCATCCTGTAATGGCTTCAATCTTTTCTAGATCTACTGTTATACCTTGTTCTGAAATAATATGACCCAAATAATGGATTTGATGTTCATGCTCTTCCTCAGACTTAGAATAAATAAGTATGTCATCCGAGAACACAATGACAAACTTATGCAGATAATTTCCAAATATGCCATTCATTAAGCACATAAAGAGAATTGGTGCATTGGTCGGTCCAAATGGCACCACTACAAACTCATAATGTCCATACCTGGTTCTGAAGGTTGTCTTATTGATGTCTTATTCCTTGATTCTTACCTGATGGTATCCGGATCTCAAGTCTATCTTTGAAAATATCTTTGCCCCTCTTCGTTGATCAAAGAGGTCATCAATTCTGGGTAGAGGTATTTTTTCTTTACTGTGGATTTATTTAGTTGTCTAAAGTCGATACACAACTTCAATGTTCCATTCTTCTTTTTGAAAAAGAGTACTGGTGCTCCCCAAGGTGAAACACTTACGTATGTACCCTTTATTAAACAATTCCTTCAATTGCATTTGTAATTCTTTCAATTCAGGTGTACTCATTCTATAAGGTGTTTTTGATAATGGGGTAGCTCCTGGTACTAAATCAATAGAGAAATATATCTTCGTCCTTAGTGGCAATCCTGGTATTTCTTGGAATACATCTCCAAACTCTTGCAACATTGGAAAACCTTCAAGGCTTAGCCCTTTTGTCTTTTTTGGCTCTTCCACATGAGTTGCATACAATTGTCATCCTTTCTTGAAACATTTCTTTAGCTGTAAGGCTGAAATCTCCCTTATAGAAATGGGTCTTGGAATTCCTTTCATAGTGCTATGTTTTCATTCTTCATCAAGACATGTAAAGGTCTTGTTATAACACTCTAGGACAACATGGTGTTGGTCCAACTAATCCATTCCAATTAGGATGCCATAAGATCCTAATGGGATGATATTCATATCAACAATTGTATTTACTCCCTTGATATTTATTGGAAAACTTCTGACAACCTCATTGATCCTTCTTTTGGTTCCAGTGGCTATTTGAACCAAACTTGAATTTCGTAGCTTACTTTTATCCAAATGTAATATATCCACTATTTTAAGATCAATGTAATAATGACTTGCTCTCGAATCAATTAAAATAACAACACGCTGATTAATGATCTTACCTTCCATTTTGATCATATTGGTTTGGTACTCTGTTTGTCGATCTTCTAAGTCTGCATATATCTTTCCCATGTTCTCCACTGTTGTAGCCTCTTGGATGTTGTGCACGATCTTTGCTTTATCTCCTCTGTGAGGGGAATCCTTGTATAGGTGATTTTACTTGCACCCCAGCATTGGATCGATGGTCTTCCTCTTTTCCCCAAGGAATCCTCTTTCTTGGATTCATCCTTAACATATTGATCTTGATTATTTTTATCAGGGTTGTTTCTATTAAAAGGAGATTTGAACCCTTTCCTCTTCTGATCAGATTTATCCTTCTTCTTATCCTCCCAAGATTTATACATCGATTCCCTGCCCTTTCCTTGCTCATACAGGTACTTATCCTTCCTGATGGTCTCATTCAATGTCTTAGGCTCTTCATATTGAATCTTCTCCTTATAAAAGGATGGATCTCCACTTAAAAACCTTTGTATCTTCACTTTTTTATCTTTTATAAATCCTACATACTTCAAAAATCCCAAGAACCTTTTCTCATATTCTATCATGGTCATGCTTCCAAACCTTAGCTCAAATAAATCTTACATCTTCTCTTTATAGAAGTGCTATGAAAGGTACTCTTTCTAAAAATATTTCTTGAACTGCTTCCAAGTGATCATGCTCTCATTATCGTGCTCAACTTGCTTCAGATGATCCCACCACATAGCAAATTTCCCATGTAAATGGTATGTGGAAATTCTTGCTTCTAGGTTTGAGGAGTAGTTATACAATTGAAAATACATCTTGATTCCAAGCATCCATATTTTAGCATCATCTTCCCTTTCTCTTTCACCATCAAAGGATGGTGGCTTAAGCTCCCTCAACTCTCCTTTCAAACTATCCAATTCATGCCTTCTTCTTTGGTTCCTAACAGGAGACACTTCTGGACTGCTTATGAAGTCTTCAGATGCACAACATTTCCTTGCTGAATAAGGCAGTGAGTGATGTTTATGATTTCTGCTCACACTTATTGAATCAAAATATCTTCTTTTGTACTTCTTTGTAATTGTGGGTTCTACACTTTCGGGGCTGTCTGAAGCCCTACACATCTTCCAGGTGGATATTGGTGGCCGCCCACCTAGTCCAAATGGCTTATTTAGGAAGTTTTCATGTCAGCACATCTTTTTGTACTTCCAGGGATGTTTTGGGGCCTTAAATAGTGTTTTTTTGGTGTGCCACAGTCAAACTGTAGACGGAGTCAGAGTTTGATGGCATAATGCACAATTCTCAAAAAGACTTTTCCAACGGGATATGACGCGCTTAAAACAGAGATCGTATGCAAAAGTTACAACCCCGGGAAGTTAATGTACTAACTTACCCAAACGGGGCACACATGACTTTTGGCGTTTCATCTCCTAGGGTTAGGTTTTTGGATGTCTAGGGTTTTGGCATTCATGTTTATCATAAAAAGGACTTCAGATCCGCATTGTACTCATCTACTTGCGAATGAGCGTAGCCATCACATCTCTTCTCAGAGATAAAGCTGCTACCATTCTAGCAAGTCTTCCACTCTGTATTTTTACAATCTCTTTACAATTCTTTCATAACTAGAAATCAAGTATTATTATATTTCTTTGTTTCTGGCAATTTTCATGAGTATTTCATTGTAATATATTTGTTTTCATTTCGTTCCAAAAATAATTTAGATCAGTGGTATCAGAGCAGGCTGCTCTTGATCGTTTTTCAGCGCATGTCCTAGACGAGGTACGAGTATATCCAGTTGGGTATCGAGCTTGTCTCTCTCGAGGAAAATCACTCTCGCACGCCCAAGAAACCATCGATGGCAACATAAAAGAAAAATGACGGAGCAAAAGATTATATTAACCTATTGCTTGAGCAAGCTCTCGCACGACAGATGGACGAAATGATGGAAAATTTTGCACACATCCTTCAATGCCTCTCGATAGCAACAAGTGCATCTTCATCAAGCAACCATTTTGGAGGAACCTTTCCCTTCAAGGTACAAGTTAATTTTGATATTCCCATATTTGAAGGTCAGATAGATGCAGATGCCCTAGAAAAATGGTTAAATCTATTAGAAGGTTATTTCTTTGTTCAAAAAAATTTCGACAGGGAAAAGATCACCTTCGCACTCCTCAATGCTCTCCCCCATATCAAAAATTGGTGGGAAACTTACTGGGAGCAAAGTTCCATAGATGAATATGGAATATATGGGGTCGAGTCCACTTGGAAATTTTTTGTGGATGCGGTCAAGGAACAAAACTACCCTGTTGATAACTATGAAGACATGTACATGAGATGGACCACACTGCGACCAGAGAAGAGCCAAAAAGTGTCGTAGTTAGCAAATACTTTCCATACCTTGCACACCAAGCTGGGTATCAAGGACTCTGAGTGACATATGGTTTTGAAATACCATGGGGATCTGCATAGGTTCATTCAAACAGAAATGGATTTCCTAAACATCTCATCATTGGGAATTGCCTATCGATATGTTTTCAAAATCGAGCATAAATTTAGGCACCAGAACAAATGGGAAGTCGGGTCTTCAAATCTGCAACAACCAAAGCATAGTAAAGATGGTCCTAACCAACATCCTCTAGACAACCAGTCCAAGGCACAGGATAAGAAGGGTAAAGGAAGGACGAAGAACAACACTGGGAAGTGGTGTGACTTCCACAAAATCCCCTAGTATAACACCGATGAATGTCACTCGAAACAGTCATTGGTGGCCGAGGTCAAAGACACGGAGCCAAACCCTTAGTCAGAATCCGATCCAGAAAATATTGAAAACAAACATATCATCGACGCAGACCCCGTTGCTACTATCGCAACCACAACAATTCAACCAAAAGAACCAATAGATCCTGAAGAGGGGGAGTGCCTCTTCCATTCACATATATGGGTGAAGGGGACCCCGTTGCATTTCATTGTTGATAATGGCATCTAGAAAAACCACATCTCAGCTAAGGTTGTCAAGCAGTTGGGGTTGTCAACAACACCACACTCGTAGCCATACAAAATTGGGTGGCTTCACCAGGGACGATATCTCCATGTCAGCTAGCACTTATGCATGTCCTATGGCATACATCCCTTCAAGGATGAGGTAGTGTGTGATGTTTCACCTCTTGATGTTTGTGATGTTGTTTTGGGCCAACTATGTATGTGGAAACGTCATGTTTTCTATGAGTCTAGACCCCGTAGTGTCATTATTACTCTAGAAGGTTAGCTCTATAGGATACCAGAGTTAGTTCTGACTACTGTTCTGCAAAAATAGTAACGCAAGGTAATCTCTCATACTGCAAAATTCATCCTCTTCATGGTCTATTCAAAGGATGCACAGAAGACCACTACAACCACTCTAGCCTCAATACCTTCTATCCAGCAAAAACATATTGTTGAAGAGAAAGAAGATATTGTTTCTTCTCCTACAATGGTGCCTACACAATGCCACATCAAACCTAGAGACAATAGGTTGGTGGAATAGATTCAACCCTGCCAGCAAAAATTTCGTGACAACCTTCTACAGACCAAGCAGCGTAACATCTCCAACAAGGCACACATCTCATCAAGATTTAGATTCAAAAAACGCTTTCCCCTCTTCCCTGGGCACTCAACGCAATGGATACCTTTGCTTCCTAATGGGGGAAGAATGATCCAGGTGGATATTGGTGGCCACCCACCTATTCCAACTGGCTCCTCTTATCAGTTTTTAGTACAACACGTTCTTTTGTACTTCTTTGTAATTGTGGGTTTTACACTTCTGGGTTTGTCTAAATCCCTACACATATCCGAGGTGGAGATTAGTGGTTGTCCACCTAATCCAACCAGCTTATTTCAGAAGTTTTCATGTCAGCACATCTTTCTATACTTCTAGGGTCGTTTTGGGGCCCTAAAAAGTGTTTTTTTGGCGTGCCACAACCAAACTATAGACATAGTCAAAGTTTGATGGAATTATGTGTACTTCTCGAAAATACCTTTCCAACGGGTTATCAAGCACCTAAAATGGAGATCGTATGAAAAAGTTACAACCCCGGGAAGTTAATGTAGTAACTTACCCAAACGGGGCCCACATGACTTTTGGCGTTTCATCTCCCAGGGTTAGGTTTCTGTATGTCTAGGGTTTTTGCATTCATGTTTATCATAAAAATGACTTCAGAGCCTCATTGTAATCATCTTCTTGCAAATGAGCGTAGACGTCACATCTCTTCTCGGAGATAAAGCTACCACCATTCTAGTGAGTCTTGCACTCTGTATTTTTACAGCCTCTTTACAATTCTTTCATTAGTAGAAATCAAGTATTGTTGTATTTCTTTGTTTCTGGCAATTTTCATGACTATTTCATTGTAATATCTCTACTTTCATTTTGTTCCGAAAATAATCGATATCACTCTCCTTCCTCCATTTCTTGAATATTCATTCTTATCTTGAACTGATATGGTTGTACTCCCTAAATCTGCAAAATGTGCAAACAACCATTTTGTTAGAATTATGCATATTATAAAAAAAAATCCAAACAATTCTACAGGTCCTTTTTTATGTTCATTTCATGAATAAATATATCACCACTCTCCAAATTATAACAATTCGATGTTATTATCCTATGAATCATCTTTCTAGTGACTATTCCCATGCCCCAATTCGATCTCCGAGATGAAAGTTATGGCTTCCTGAAAAAAGTCACTTTCACCCTTTTTGTGCAAACAGGATCTTGTGGCGACAATGGAATGGTTGTGTGCCAATCTTTTCAAATTATTCCATGGGCTCTTTAAACTAGTACAAAATTTGAATTCTGCATAGGCGCTTCCTTCAATCCACTTTCCTTGTGACTGCGGGCTCGAAACCACAGGCTTATCCACTCTAAGTGATGTTCCTTTAGCATTTTTCTCTTTATTCTTCTAAACAGGAGCTCGTTCGAAAACGTTCATGGGCTTGTTTACTTCTAGGCCCTTCGCACCTCTAATAAACCCCTTTACCTTATCATGAGACTGATGTTGGAACCAAGTCCTCCGAACTTCAACATTCTTTCATTCTTCCGGAGTAATACTTCCCAAAGTACACTTTGTCGAAGTACTTAGATTATCTCCACTAGTAGATCAAACGGTTGAGATTTAATCTCTCGTTGACTGCACGATCCTGGTTCATCTCGAGGCTTCAACAAAATCAATGATCATGAATTAATCAAGTGTTGAGATGAAATGTACTTATTTATTTCGATACTTCGATGCTCTGGGATATTACAACTATCAAGTGGTTCAACTCCCCCGGAGTTATACCTGCCAAAGTGGTCATAAAGTGACAATGATCGCTTACTGTCGGTTAACAGTTTTGCTTACGCTATCCTTCCACTAGCTTAATCCAACGGCTATGACTTAATCAAGTGTTGAGATGGAAGGTCCTTATTTATTTGGGGACTTTGGCACTTCAGGACCACGTGATATTACAACTCTTCAATTGTTCAACTCCCCCAGAGTTATACTCGCCGAAGTGCCTACAACATCCCTAAGGGGTCTTATATTGAAGGTCTGTGTGATTTCGTTACTCCATGAATCTGGGATATTACAACTCTCAAGTTGTTCAACTCCCTTGAAGTTGTACCTATCGAAGTGATTATGCCGTCCTTCCACTGCTTGTTCTAATAGTTGAGAAAAGTCCCGAAGGGGTCTTATATCGATGGTCTGCATGATTTTGTTACTTCAGGACTCCGGGATATTACAAATCTCAAGTTGTTCAACTCCTCCAGAGTTTTACCTGCCTAAACACTTATGCCATCCCTCTACTTCTTAATCTAACGATTGAGAAAAGTCTCGAAGGGGTCTTAGATCGAAGGTCTATGTGATTTCGTCACTCCTGGACTCTAGGATATTACAACTCTCAATTTGTTCAACTCCTCTGGAGTTGTACCCCCCAAAATTCTTACGCCATCCTTCCATTGATTGATCTAACGGTTTATAAAAGTCTCGAAGGGGTCTTAGATCGATGGTCTACATGATTTTGTTACTATGGGACTTAGGGATATTGTGGCTTACCCTATCCTTCCACTATACTTGATCGGACGGTCGAGAATTCACCTGAAGTTCCTCCTTCATCCGATGGTCAGTGTTAGTTCGTGGTTTCAGCCTTTAAGGATTCCATCCATTTCTAACTCATTTATCCCTGGAATGGTCAACGTTGAATGACCACATAACTCATCAACCCAGTTGAATGGTTGAGGTTTTAATGGTTCGATCTGACGACTATGGTTATACCCAAAATTTCTCAACTAGATATGCCAACTCTCATTCATTCGCCTTCTCCCTAAGCTTTATTAACCTGGGATTAATGTCCTTCAGAGGTTCGATTCCTATGAGACTCTTTTGGCTTTACACTTGGATTCCAACAGAACCACGATCGTTGATCTGTGCCTTCGGTCAGCGATCAACAATTGTCATATCTCCCGATTGTAAGAGAGTTTCCTCACAATTTTGAAGGCATTTCTACAGTTAATGTGTTGGGAATTCGATCCTAATAGCACTTCCTTAAGGTGCCCCTTTTCCTGATCTTTCCTTCGACCTTTCCAAAGGTCTTAATGTTGTGCGCTCTGATTTCGTGCAACCCAATACACTATCCCTCCTGAGATTTAGGATCTCAAATACATATTCTTTCTTAATGACAATACCATGTCCAATAGTTCCGGCCCATACCAATCTAGTGTTTCAACCAGAAGCTCTAATACCAATTTGTAACGTACCCAACCACCCTCGGGTTGGGCACGCTACCTCAAAAACTACGTTTGAAACTGATTTCGAATTTTTATACCATTTAATTATTAAAGAAGCATGAAAGAAACATGATAACATCACATGTAATAATAAAGATCCATGCTACAGTATAAAGAATGTTTAAACATGCCATGCATAGCAATAACCAACAAGCATGCATGTTATAACATACGAATCTCAGAGACAATAATTAATACACAACAGAAATAAATATACAACAGAGAAATACATGGCAGAGAGCACTTATCTTTAACAAAATGGTTCACCAACTGGCTGCAGACCAAGGACATTCCACCCAACCATAAACACTAATGTTCCAAGTCTCAACAACAAGTCACCCCTGAGCCAAGGCTATGAGTCCACAAGGATGGTTCCAAGGTGTCACTAACTTCCCAAACCAACCAGCACTCAAGCTCTCACATGTTCTTCTACGCACAACAATCCAAAGTACACCAGCTCTCTTCTCTCCATCCTACACAACCCAAGAGAATTGACCCCCTTCTCTGTAATGCAGTCCCTCAAGCTCTCCACCTCCTTCCAAGGCTCCACTGCATCTAGACAAGAATATCCATGCTGGGACTCTCAGGACTCACAACCATGAATAAAATTTAGCACATGCTAATGCATCTCAGTCATGCAAGCACAAATTCATGGCTGAAACACAACATTCACTACTACCGCCAAAAAACAATGGCTTCCTTCCTCAGTAATTCTCCTCCACTATCCCATTCCAAAAACAAGAATGAATGAGTGAAAAAGTGAACAAAATGGAGAGTGTGAACAATGAATAATGAATGAACGGAGTGAGTGAAGAAGAACCCCCAAACAACCCACGAGATGGGATTGAATATTTACTTGAAAATCAAGAACCCCGTGGCCTTTCCCAAAGAAGGACATGTAACCATTTCTCTCCATTAAAACAATTAGGGGTAAACAAAATATGATAAAATGGCTTATCCCCTTAAACCCCCTCTCTCGTGGAATCATACCCCCCTATAACTCTTGTCCGTGTCTGTCTTGCAACCATCGATGTATTTTATTATTAATAATGATCATACATTACATTTCTTAGGCATGCTAGCCTCTTTAATTGTTTGGTCACTTCATCCTTTCATCAAATGAAAAAATATATTATTTCATATGGGGACTCAAAACCAAGGCATTGCAGGTACCCATCCATTCATCACAACCCTAGCCAAGAAGATGACATCAAGGGCTATAAGGTGACACGAAGGGACTCAAAAGGCCATGTCTAAGGCTGAGAGGGTTGCAATCACTTCGCCAAGTGATGTCAAAACACCTGCTACTGCAACGTCCTCCATCCTCTGTGCAAAAACTCCCTGGGGTACTTTGCTCAGCATGTGGGGCTTCCAGCCCATGTGTGTGGCATAATGAACATAATTGCTCAAACTAAGCCCTTTTGTCCATCGTCCAAGGTTCTGAGAATGTGAGAGCCACCATCTGAGGGTGGTGAGTCACTAGATGATGGACTGCTCTCCAATCACACATGTCAAAGTCTTGCAATAAAGGCACAACGTCCTGGGTACAAGCCCAGGATATCCCTCAAGAATCATGTTAGGGCCATCCAAAACAAGCCAAAGTATAAAACATGGTTATCCAAAGGTCCTAAGAAACATTAGTCCTTAAAAAATACAAAGTAAGCTACAACTTAAGATAAAAGCCGTGTAAGATAATTCACCTCAGTATCCCCTTCAAGCATCACACCAGCCCAGGACCCCATGTGATTTACCAAGTTTTAGTATGGGAGGGCCTTCATCCAACTCTATTAAGTGTGCCACCTAGTGTAGCACACTTGACCCCTAAGTACCCATTTTAGGGATGGGGCCTTAAAAAAATTTCTCCTACTCAAAGATCTTGGATCCTCTTTCTGAGATCTCCATCCTCTTCTGCTCATCAAGAGTTTTCTAGCAACTGCTACCCTGCTCGAATCTGAGTTCTGTATTGGGGGTTACACCCTTCCAAAGCTCTTCAATCGTTATTGGTCAAGGGCCACGTGGCGCCCACATTGGTTCGTCTCATTCACACTATCCCAATGTTCGTCGAAGTCCCAAATCTCCCTAGCGGTCCTACAACTATGCTGGAAACCCATCCACCGTTAAATCCATCGATGGGACTTCGTCCTCGATTAACGAACAGGGTTAAGGGAATTCAATGTTCAGCGCTGAATGCAACTTTTTCTTTCTACTTGCATATCCTTCGGAATCCCAAAATCCCGAACTCCTAAAGGATCCCAAAATCTTACCACGTGGCTCCTTTCGGACCTAGCGAAGGGTTCCCATGTCTTGGTCATATGGATTTTCTAGCAAGCCTCGAGGTTGTATGCTCTACTCTTAATCATTACTTGGTTAGGACCCTGGACATGAGACCTCGGTCACACAGACGAATGGTTTGAAGGAGGCGCCCTCCATCCACATAACTTCAATTTAGTAATCTTGTGAAGATAAATTCGAGAGGTCGACTAGACTAAAATATTCCAGCTAAACCCACCTAAACTCTTGCATTACAAAGTCCATCCTTGGGAATAATTCCCTTAAGGATTTTCCCACCAATCCAGATATTGTAAACTTATTATTAGATTCATTCATAAACCCACATCTAAAAGTTTTGTTGGTAATCAGAGGCAAATAGAAATCCATTCAAAAGGAGGGGTTTCCAGAAGAATAATAAGCATTTCTAATATAAATCAAGCACTGCAAATCTTAGTCATAGACACAACCATTCAATCATTATTTCAACTCTAGTACACAGGATCAGAGAATACTTATCAATAAAAAATAATCATGAAGCAACTACTGAGAGGGGTGCTTGTTTCCACCCAACCGTATGTACAACCACTCCTGAATGGATTTACCATTGGTCACCTCCTAGCTAGACCATGATGCTCTGAGAGAGACTCTTTCTTCTTATTCAGTGACAGTCAGGGATGGAGGTTACTCTCCTCCCACAAGAACTTGGCAAAATGGTTTTCTCTCTACCAAGCAAGGGGGTCTGCAACAATTACTTCCACAGTCACTCATCTTCTTTGTAACCTCGTTTATCAGCTTGGACTAAAAATGCTGCCAGCAACTTCTTGCACCCAGAATGAGCTCCTTTTTCATTTCTCTTCCGAACCAGAGAACTGCACGAGCTCTTCTCCCTCTGGAAGAATGGTCTCTCGACTTATATTTCTCGCCAGTCCCCTCTGCCCACGAACTTCCTTCTTTTCTTTCCTTCCTCGGCAAGATTGCGTGGGTCTGATTCCCTAGTTCGTGGTGAGGTCAGGGAGTCTTTCAGATGGGTACTCCACCCATCTCCTCATTAACTCTTGAGGAGGGATTCCCAACTAGCAGCCTGAATGGTAATTTATTTACGGGTCTAAGTAATTAAATCCAGTAAGGTACTAGTATGGTGGGGGTCATCTCAACCATTGTTGGTTCCCCTCACCATCTCTTTCATAGCATCATGATATACCTTGGCAAACCCCCTTCAACAGTTATGCAACACTATCTATTTTTAATTAATAACAAAAATACATACATTACCTTTTATAAAAAAAAGCTTCATCACATCCAACATCCACACATACCCAGTCTAACCATAGTCTATTGGCAAGTTATATTTATATTTACAAGCTGGGGAAAACAGGGGTATTACAATCCCGTCCCCCTTAAAGGAACATCATCCTCGATGTTCTATCTGGCGAGGTT
>ML801249.1:33129-46233 GCA_009831015.1 Picea engelmannii | reverse complement strand
AATCTGTTGGATCTTGAGATCCTTCTGGATCTATGGCAAAAGATCCCTTCTCCTGCAAATACTCTTTAGGGTTTAACCATTAACCATGTGTGAGTACATACCTCGGATAGCATTTGCAGGTAGTGGCTCCATTTGGTAGCAGCGGTAATCATTACCAAAAACTTCAAGAGTGATTGCAACTGGTTCTATGGCTGCAACTGCAACTAGTACTACAACTGCAGCTAGTTTTGAGACTGCAACTGCAACTGCAACTTAGGGTTTTATGAGGAAACCCTAATTTTTCAAACTTCGAATTTTGAAATTCTGATCCAGTGGATAGATGCGCTGGGTTGAGGCGAGTTAGCTAGTGCGGTCGGAATTTAAAAAATCCAACTTTTACCCCCTCAAACTTGATCTGCGTATTTTTGGACTGGTGCTTCTGGTACTCTGGTACTTCTAGTACTCTGGTACTTCTGGTACACTGGTTTTTTGGTACTTTGTGAAACTAGGGTTTCAGTTTCCGGGAGATCTATCCACTGAAAAGGTGCGCTCTAAGTTCCAAAATGATCCTTGAGGGAGGGCGCGGCTTTCTAGGTGGTTTTAGGGTTGAAAATATTCACTTTTGCAAAACCCTAATTTTTGGGTACGATAACAGTGACGTTTTTCCTCTTGTGAAATATGCTTCCTTCAGGTTGGCTCTGATACCATGTTAATGTTTATGCCATTATTATAGTTCTTTGCATTTCAACATATAAGAGGATCATAAGAACAAGATCACTAAGAAATACACATTCACAAGAGACACAACATTTATCCTGGGAAACCCTCTAGGGGAAGAAAACCCAGCAGAAACTTCCTTATCATAAATAGCTTATACAATGTTCAAGAGATAATTCAAACCAATACAGATAGTCCTCTCCAAGAGATGCGCCACTCTTCTTCTCCTCTCTCCAACTGGTAATTGCAACTTGCCTCATAAGATAATGAGCAAGTGAGTTGTGTGTTTGAAGTGAGGCGCTGGCCTCTTATTTATACAAGACTGGCACATGTGAAAGGTCACCACTGGCAGGGCCGACCTCTCACTCTGGGTGGGTAAACCCACCTTTAATTAATTCTGGTTCTGCCATAATAACTGTTGGGGCCGACTTCTTATTCTTCCCTTTATAAGTGTCCGATGACCAATCCGCAAAAGGGGATTTGGTCCTTATACAATTACTGACATGATTAATCCACAATGGGGATTAATCCAATAACAACAATAATAATAATAATGACATGATTAATCCACAATGGGGATTTAATCCAATAATAATAAGAATGCTCTTCGCAGTTACATTATTTCAACAGTTCTATGTATGTACAGAAGTAAACAAAAATGGGTATGCATGTTTAATGACATCCTCCATTTCCCATGTAGCTTCATCTGGACCAAAGTGTTTCCACTGCACCTTGACTTGTGCAATGGTTCTATTCCTAAGTGGGATTTCCTTCCTGTCTATTATGCATTGTGTTTCTGCCAAGAATTCTCCCTCTGGTTCCACCTGAATCATAGACCAATCAATTATATGATTAGAATCATGTACATATTTCTTCAATAACGAAACATGGAAAACATTACTTCCCTTCATTGTGGGAGGAAGTGCTAGTCTATATGCTACAAGTCCCACTTTATCCAAAATTTAAAAGGGTCCACAATACAAAGGTGTCAGCTTGGAACAAGCTCCCATTCTCAAGGAACGTTTCCTGGGTCTAACTCGGAGATGCACATGACCCCTTGCATTGAACTCTCTAGGAGTCCTTTTCCTGTCCACATAGATTTTCAATCTATCCTGAGCTATTTTCATATTTTGTTTTATCTTAACTACTTGTTGTTCCATTTACTTTAGCATATATGGCCCGATTGTAATTCTGTCTACTGGGTTATTCCAGTTGATTGGAATATTGCATTGTCTACCATAGAGGGCCTCAAAAGGGATCATCTTCAATGACTCTTGAGAGCCATTGTTATAAGCAAACTCTACCAGTGGTAGGTAGTCCTCTCACTTCTTAGGCTGATGCATTACATGTATCCTTAACATGTCATCTAACACTTGGTTTACCCTCTCTGTCTGCCCATCATTTTGAGGGTGATAGGTTGTACTAGATAGTTATTTAGTTTCAAAACCAACAAATAGATATTTCCAAAAGTTTGAAGTAAATTTCATATCTCTGTCAAATATGATTTCCTTAGGCATGCCATGCAGTCTAAATATTTCCTTCATGAAAATACCGACAATATCTATTGCCTTGCAAGTTGATTTGACAGGGATAAAGTGAGCATCCTTGCTTAGTTTTTCCACAACTACCATGATGGCATTATTCAGTTTGGTTGATTTTGGTAACCCTGTGATGAAATCCATGGAAATGGTTTCCCATTTCCATTATGGGATTGGTAGGGGTTGCAACAATCCTGTTGGATGTCGGTGCTCTGCCTTAACCTGCTGACATTCTAGACATTTAGCTAAGTAATCGGCTATGTCCTTTTTCAGTCTATGCCAATAGAATAGATTCCTAGTGGTTGTGGTCATTTTCTGATAACCAGGATGATTGATTTATGGCCTTTTGTGTAGTTCATCTATTATGAACCTCTTCAAGTCGTCCCAATTTGGAATATACAACCTACCTTTGTAAGTTAGCAGGCCATCATTCAACAATTGATAACCCTCATACTTCATCACTGTGGGCTCTTGCTCTAAGTACGATTTCACAATCTTGAAAAATGCATATGTTTCTTGTGCACTTTTGACTCTCTCCTTGTCGTTTGATTCACAGGTGCTTACAGCTTCCAAGTGAATCACTTTCATACTTATACTAAGGGCATCAACCACCATATTTTATTTTCCTTTGATATGTTTGATTTCAAAATCAAACTCGCTAAGGAGAGCCATCCATCTAAGTTGTCTAGCATTGAGTTTTGGTTGATCAAACATATATCTCAACCCATTATGGTCTGTCATAAGCACAAATATTCTACCTAGGACGTAATGGCTCCACATTTTTAAAGCATGTACTATGGTAGCCAATTCCAAATCGTGGGTCACATAATTGATTTCATGCTCACTCAATTTTCTGGATTCGTAGAAAATCACATGTCCTTATTGCATAAGGAATCCTTCGAGCCCTTCATTATAGGCATCTGTACACACAAGGAGGTCCTTGTTTGGGTCTGCAATCTTCAATACAGGTGCATTGGTTAGAAGGTATTTAATCTCTTGGTATCTCTCTCCACATTCTTATGTCCAAATGAATTTAGCTCCCTTTTTCTGAAGGGAGGTGATTGGGAAACCAATCTTGGAGAATCCCTCTATGAACCTTCTATAGTATCCCTCTAGCCCCATAAAGGATCTGATATTAGATACATCCTTTGGGGTTGGCCAATCCATAATGGATTTGATCTTGTCAGGATCAACTGCCACTCCTTCTTCAGAAATAACATGGCCTAACTAATGGACTTGTTTTTGGAAAAAGTCACACTTACTAAAATTGGCATGGAGTTGATGTTCTCTTAGCACTTGAAGCACTATCTTAAGATGTTATTCATGATCTTACCTATTCTTAGAATAGATTAGGATATCATCAATGAAAACCAATAAAAACATGTCCGGGAACTTACTGAACACATTATTCATTAAGAACATAAAATTGGTTGTTGCATTGGTAAGCCCAAATGGCACCACCATAAATTCATAGTGACTATATATTATCCTAAAGGCTATTTTTTGGTTGTCTTCATCCTTAATTCAGACCGGATGCTATCCAGACCTCAAGTCAATCTTGGAGAAAAATTGTAGCACCCCTTAATTGGTCAAACAAGTCATCGATCCTGGGCAAGGGATACTTATTCTTAATGGTCATCTTATTGAGTTGTCTATAGTCTATGCACAACCTGAGTGTGTCATCCTTCTTTTTCACAAACAAGGTTGGTGCTCCCCATGGAGACAAACTAGGCCGAATTTAGCCTTTGTCCAACATATCCTTTAGTTGTAGTTTGAGCTCAACTAGTTCCGGTGTACTCGTTCTTTGGGGTGTTCTCGACACTGGCACCACTCCTGGTACAAGTTCTATTGAAAAGAAAATATCCTTTCTTGGAGGTAGACCTAGTAACTCTTCTGGAAACACATATTTATACTCTCTTAATATGGGATGGTCCTCTAGGATTGGTTTACTATTATCAACAGAGTTCAACACTTGTATTTCATACAAAATACATCCTTTTTTGCAATACTTATTCACTTGAAGGGTTGATATTTGTCTCACCGAGACATGCTTTTCAATCCCTTGTAGGGTTATATTTCTACCTTCTTCATCTTTACACTCCAAAGTTTTATTGTAACAATCCAACTTGGTTTTATGGGCAACAATCCAGTCCATGCCAATCAGCAGGTCATAGGATCCTAAAGGGAGCATGTTTAGGGTTGCTCGGGTGGGTAATCCATTCATAATGAATTGGCATGATGGTATGAACTCTATTACTTTTCTTTTGGTTCCAGTGGCTAGTTGTACCATCCATGATTTAGAATGTTTAACTTGCTGCAATTTACATTTCTCAACAATTTGACGGGCAACATAACTCAAATTAGAACCAGGGTCAATTAAAATGGAAACTACATGGTTAGCAATCATACCTTCCATCTTCACCATTGAATCTTGGTGGTAAGCTTGTCTATTATCCAAGGCTTCATAAATTTATGGCATGCTCCTAGCCACATCATTGACTGTGGTACACTCTTGGATGTTGTAGACCCTCCTATTGTTTTGTTGCATATGTGGACAATCCCTCATCAGATGTTATTCTCCACAACCCCAACATTTCAAGGGTTCTCTCTTTGTGTATTCAGTCTTACCTCAGGCTACTCCAAAGGGTTTATTTCCACTATAAGATGATAAATTTTGTTGATATACACTTTTAGTAGGAAAACTCATCTTAGAAATTTTCGCATGGTTCTTAAATCTTGAGGATTTAAACCCCTTCTGCTTGAATCCTGAATTACTTTTCCTTTTCTAGTCCTCATGAGGTTTTGCCTTGTTCTTGAATTTCTCATAGCAATACCTTGCCTTCCGAATAATGTTCTGAAGTCTTTGGCTCATCAAATTAAATTATGTCCTGAAAGGACTGAGGCTATCCACTAATAAATCATTGCATTTTTACCTTTTCATCCTTTATGTAGGGCACATACCTTATCAGCTCAAGATATTTGTTGATATATTCATCTATTGTGAGTTGTCCCATCTTGAGTTCATAGAACTCCTTGGTCTTCCCATCAAAGTATTTCTCTAATAGATACTTCTTCTTGAAGTATTTCTCAAATTATTTCCATGACAAGTCCTTCTCATGGATTCCTTTCACATTCCTAAGGTCCTCCCACCAAATGGAGGCCTTTCCATTCAGGTTGAAAATGGTTATTCGAGCCTTTAGGTTTTCAGAGTAGTCATGGACTCTGAAGTATTTCTTCAAGCCTGGTAGCCAAACTTTTGCTTCTTCCCCCTTCTTAATTTCTCCATCGAAAGTGGGTGGTTTTTCTTTCTTAAACTCTTTAGGTTCATGGCTCTTGGAATGTTTCCTCTTCTTTCTTCTCCTTTGGGAATGCGAATTAGTTTTTCTTCTAGAATATCCCTTGGATTTGTCATTTTCTTCACTAGAGGATTCTTCCATTTAGTGTCTCTTGGTTCCATGTTGGGCCTTCTTTGAGGTGATCCTCCTTGTGTGGCCACTTTTAGGACCATGCTTTCATATCTTAGGTGGAATTTGAGTTTTCTTAGTATGGTGTATGTCCACATGATTGGTTGTTTTCCATGTTGCAACTGCCTTTGTATATCTGATAAGTTTTGCAGTAGAACTACATTAATTCCAGTTTTCTTTTCCTCCTCTTTTATCATCCTTTCATTGTCATCCTTACAACTCTGTAATTTTGCCATGAGGCTTATTACGGTTTCAGCCAAATCTGGAGGAGTTTCCACTGCCCTCCTCATCATATTCCTCTTCTCTGTTGTGGGATATTTCCCCCAAATCATGGCATGTCACCATCCCTTAAATTCTAGTTTTCCTGTTGTCCACTGACTTCCTAAGTGTTGATGAAACATTTTATGTTAATTAATTATTTACTAGTTTATGAACAACACACAGTTTAGATTTTTCAAAACATATAACAACAGTAGAAAGTTTCATTCCTCTCTTTCGCAGTGGTTTAGATAAGTTTCTTATGAATGGGGTAAGATAGGGTGTTACCCCTTAAAAGTTCTCTAACAAGATTTTTTGATGCGACTCATTCATGAGCCCAAGCAGGCGAAGTGTTGTTTCCTGCTCTAATAACAATTTGTAATGCACTCGACCCCTAAGTACCCTTTTTAAGGATGTGGCCTCAAAATTTTTGCTTCTACTCAAAGATATCAAATCTTATTTATGATATCTCCATCCTCCTATGCTCATCAAGAGTTGTCTAACAACTGCTACCCTGCTCGAATCTGAGTTCTGGATTGGGAGTTACGCCCTTCCAAAGCTCTTCAGGCGTTATTGATCAAGGGCCATGTGGCGCTCACGTGGTTTCATCTCATTCGTACTATCCCAAGGTTCCACGAAGTCCCGAAGCTCCCTAGCGCTCCTACATCTATATTGGAAATCCATCCACCATTAAATCCACTGACGAGACTTCGTCCTCATTTAATGTACAGGGTTAAGGGAATTCGACATTCGACACTTAGGTGATGAGCGCCCCTTTTCTTTCTACGTGCATATCCTTCGGAGTCTCTAAATCCTAAACTCTTGAAGGATCCCAAACATATTTCCATGTGACTATGGCCTTCGTCCCTTTCGGCTTATCTAATATACTACACCCCAAACCCCCGAAGTTCTGAATCCTCGGACTCCCGAAGGGTCCACCCTTACATACGATGGCGCATTAAATGCAAAGGAAATGACAGGCAGGTCCCCAGTACTCCTCCCGCTATTAGGCCAAACAAGTATGTTCTAGGGAGGATGACATGCGGTAAGGCATAGATGACATGTGGCCCCATTAATGGGTGACATGTGTCGCATTCTAATCGGCACATAGGGTCTGTGAAAAGCACAAATCAAGGTGACACGTCGAACATGGCTCCACGTCACCCTAGGTGACATCAGTGTGCTGCATCACTCTAGAATGACAACCTTCCAATGCCCTTTATATCCCACGGTCAAGATATGTCCACGTAGATCCATAGATCTATGGCCTCCATTACTTTGTAACTTCGGCGTTCGAGGAATTTGCTATGTAACTTCCTCTTTTCTTCCGGAGTGGTCAGCATCAGGATGACCACAATTTAGATCTAAGGGTCAGGGAAGATCCCAAAGTGTCCTCAGATCTACGGTTCTCGTCACTTCGCGACTTCGGTATTTGAGGGTTCTATCCGCTTAATGCTCCTTTTCTCTAGGAGTAGGACTTCGCCAAGGAGCTACATGCAAATCCTTCCACTGGTGGATCGAACAGTTGGGAGGGGTTCTCAATGGTCTCCCCAGATCCACGGCTCACATTAATTCGTAACTCTGGCATTCATGGGTTTTGGTGTTATGACACCTCTGTTCTCTCGAATTGGTCAACGCAGGGCTGACTACGGCGTAGATCCAACGGTGAGGGAAGATCCCGAGAATCCTTGAATCTACGACTCACATTACTTCGGGAGTTCGGTAAGTGGGTCAAGGTTTAACGGTGGGACATATTCCATAGTCATGGTTAGGGAAATCGCCAGATATCGATCAACTTCACTGGTAACCTAACCAATTGGTTGCCTTCGGTTGGTTTTGGGAGGTTGTAAGGTCACAGTGTCCTGAAGTTCCGAAGATAGAGTAGCTTCACTCCTTTCGGACCTAGCGAAGGGTTCCCAGGTCTTGGTCATCTGGATTTTTTGACAATCCTCGAGGCTGTACCCTCTACTCTTAACCATTATTTGGTTAGGACCGTGGACATGAGCCCTCTGTCACACAGACGGATGATTTGAAGGAGGCGCCCTCCCTCCCCGACTCTTGCATTACAAATTCCATCCTTGGGAAAAATTCCCTGAAGGATTTTCCAACCAATCTAGAGATCATAAACTTATTCTTAGATTCATTCAAAGACCCATGTCTAATAGTTCTCCTACTGCTAAGCAGAGGTAAATAAAAATACATTCAAAAAGAGGGGTTTACAGAAGAATAATAAGCATTTCTAATATAAATAAAGCATTGCAAATCTTAGTCATAGACGCAACCATTCAATCATTAGTTCAACTCTAGTACACAGGATCAGAGAATACTTATCAAGAAAAAAATAATCGTTAAGCAACTGCTGATAGGGGTGCATGTTTCCACCCAACCATAAGCACAACCACTCCTGAACGAATTTACCATTGTCCACCCCCTAGCTATACCATGATGCTCCAAGAGAGACTCTTTTGTCTTGTTGCACGACAGTCAGGGACAGAGTTTACTCTCCTCCTCCCACGTGAACTTGGAAAAATGGTTTTCTCTGTACCAAGCAAGGGGGTTTGCAACGAGTACTTCCACAATCACTTATCTTCTCTACGACCTCGTTTATCATCTTGGACTGAAAACGCCGCCAACAACTTCTTGCACCTAGAACGAGCTCATTTTCCAATTCTCTTTCGAACTAGAGAACTGCACACGCTCTTCTCCCTCTTGAAGAATGGTCTCTCGACTCATCTTTCTCGCCAATCCTCTTTGCCCACAAACTCCCTTATTTTCTTGCCTTCCTCAAAAAGATTGCATGGGTATGATTCCCATATTCATGGTCAGGTCAAGGAGTCTTTCAGATGGGTACTCTGCCCATCTCCTCATTAACTCTTGAGGAGGGCTTTCCAACTACCAACCTGACTGGTAATTCATTTATCAGTCTAAGTAATTAAATCCAGTAACGTACTAGTCTGGTGGAGGTCATCTCAACCATTGTTGGTTCCCGACACAATCTCTCTCATAGCATCATGATCTACCTTGGCAAACCCCCTTCAACAGTTATGCAACACTATTTTAATTAATAACATAAATACGTACATTACTTTTTATAACAAAAAGGTTCATCACATCCAACATCCACACATACTCAGTCTACCCATAGTCTATTGGCAAGTTATAGTTATATTTACAATCTGGGGGAAACATGGGTATTACACCTAGACAAGAAATAAATAACCCAGGTAGAGGGATAGATCTATCCATCCTTTCATTTATATTTGCAATTTTGTGGGTCCCGCTTTATATAGGGTTTCAAGCTATAACATTACTTTTTGGGTTCGAGGCAAGCATTGAAAGAGTAGAGCTCAAGTTCGACCAACTTTCGGTGGTCCTTCTTTGCTACATTCACTTTCTTTTCTAGCATCACTTTCATATTATTTTATAGTGGTTGTGAAACAACCTATGGGCATTTATCCCCTCTTCTCATGAGAGAGTGGACCATAGCCAAAGGATTTAAGAAGTAATGAATTAAGTATGGTTGGAAGTGGAACGTTACCCTTGGGAGGGCACCCTAGTATAACCCCTTTTCCCTGGTCAACGTCATTGCAAGAATAGGGTATATAAGCTAAACACCAAGGTGAAAAAGGGAAACTTACGCAATTTCCCAAACCAGTCATCCATCATCCAACTTCAACCAAATATCCTCATCCATGTGCATGACAAATTAAGCATAACACTTTGCATGAAAGAAGGACTAACATACCTCATGGTGTTAATAGCTTACCATCTCCCATACTCTGAACTGCTTGAATGTGATGACCCTTGGTTGATCTGTGTTGGGAGGTAAATATAGGGGATGTTGGGTTTCCATCTATGGGCATGTTGATAATTGTGATCATGGTTTAGATCATGTTCTCCATTGCGCTCCTTGGGACATGATCTCCTTCATGGGCATGGGGGGGTAACATGAACCTAACCTCACAGAAGATGGCTACACTAATCACGCAAATTCCCTATATGGTAGAATACTCAGTTTAAAAGGAAAAATGAACTTTTGTATGAACATGAGCTTATGGATCTCTGCCTAAAGGAAGACATTATAGCCAATTGTAGAAAGACTCATGAGCCCATTATTGAAGTAGTCGTGGAAAATATCCTTATGAGAGGAGAAGACATGAACTAATTTATGAACATAGATGACCTCGCTATGAAAATCACAATGACTATTGTTAATTGCGCAATGAGATATGGTGCAATTAATCATGATCTGGGGTTCAATCTCATGAAACAAAGCAAGGTCCAACAAGACATGAAACTACTATCTCGGATGTTATAAAAAGGGTATAGCCCCAATATCATTACATACAATGATCGTTTCAGAGAAAATGAAAGCCCCGTGGGGCCAAAGAATTACTATATCATATGTTTAAAAAAAGTATAACCCTAACTTCATTGCACAAAGTGCTCTAATTGATGGTCTTTGCAAGGACAGAGGGTTGCATGACGATAGGAATCTCTTCTTTGAATTTCCCAACAAAGATTATGTTTTAATGTTGTTACATATGCATTTATCGATGGCCTTTATGCAATATGTAAATGGTCAGACACCATGAAGGTTCTTCATGATATGTTGTAGAAAATTTATAGTGTTTGCATAATTACCTGTAATACACTAATAGACCTATTATCGCTCAAGTTGTATGTTGGGAAAATCCTGAACCAACCACCAAATGGCAACAACTAAGAGAGCACCTACCCATTATCACCTTAGGCAGGTGTTCCCATCACTTTAGACATGACAATATCACCTCAAGGGGGAATCCCGGTGACCCTTGGGGGAAATGAGATGGAAGGTGAGATGTATGAATGGATTCCCCTAAAGTTCAAGTTGCTATGTGTGGAGAAGGGCTTGAATAAGGTCTTGATGGTAGCCAAGGGTTGCCAAGAAGTAGTAGACCTTGCGAATGTTGATCGTACCTGCCCAAGACACAAAGAAAACAACGATACAAGACCAAATATATGATGGACAAGAAAGTTAATATTGTTGTCCCTAATTGTAGCAGTTTGTAGCAGTATATATCAACAATGAAAACGATAATGAATGTTACAAACAAGTTGCTAAAATTCTAGTTGAAAGAGTAAGAGATAAACTAGAAACAACTAGATTCAACTCAAGTAAGATAGAATTAGATTGTAGCAATGAAACAAGGTTGTTACAAAAGATAATTGCAGAAATATTTTGCAGCCTTATGGCTGTAACAAACAAGTTATTACAACAAGGAAATCAACCACTAAAACTTCCACAAAGTCTACCAAAAATTGTGCTAGGCCTAGTAGTTTATGTGGGAAAACTTTAGGCAACTTTCAGTGCTTGATTCAAGAGTCATTTGAGAAGTTTGATTAGGGTTTTTGCAACCCTAATGGTTGTAGACTAATATTTACAACAACAACAATAATTAATTGAGAAAAGATGACGCCCTAGTGGCTCAATCAAGCTTATAAGGCAAATAATTAAATCCAACTTAGACAACCTTCAAATCATAAAATTTCATGTTAACCAATGCAATATTTTATTTCTCCAATGCAATTATACTAGTTCGTTTAGCTATTGGGTTACAGAGTCAAGTAAATAAAGAGCTAAAAAATGCTATCTCCTTGGGGGTGTAAACCCTCTTACTCCCCAAGGAAAACAAATGTTAAGCTAGGAGATACTAGGAGGGTGTAAACCCTTTTACTTCTCCTAGTAAAACCTTGTGCAACAAATAACTTCTAGTCAAGATCATAGATAAATGGTGGGGTTGTAAATCCTTATATTGCCTAAGAAATCTAGCAAATCAAACTTGTGACCAAGCAAATGAAGCATCAACAAGATAAATGTTTACCTAGCTCAAGAAATGACAAGATAAACCTCTCCTTACCAAGATAAATCCACCACACATGCCAAAGAAAAGCTCTAAGAAGGGTAGCGCACTACTTCTTCCACCAATAGCATAAAGAAACCAATATTAAAGAGCACAAGAGAGAGAAATTTGCCCAAGGATGGCACAAATTTCAGCCAAGTACTTCTCACAATGGGAGAGTTATGTTATGAAATGGGATTCACATGATCTCTATTTATACAAAATTCTTAAGACGTGGTTTGTCCACTTAGCAAGGGTAAAACATAAGATAAGGGGTCAAAAACCCTTATCTTAACCCTTGAACCAAATAATAGTATTTAATTTTCACTTTAACACATTAGAAACCCTAAAAGTAAGATGATGTCACCCCTTTAGGGGAAATTTTGAAACTTTTCCAAGTTGTTGGAGAATAAGAAAGAGGTATTTGGGGCTCCTTGAGCCTCCTCTTCATGTGTTAGGGTCAATCCATGCCTCCTCCAGTCAAAATATGTTGAGTGTCAATGTACAATAACTCCATCACCGTCAAACCCCCTCAAACATGACATCACGCCTCCAAAGGTGACATTTTTCCTCTTCTAGGCAAGTCATTTAGGTAATAGGGGCAAGGTAAGATCCTCAATGATTCCATGTAAGCCTCCAAAGGCATGTCTCTATGATTCAGTTTGTGGGCCTACAACATCCCACCTATGGGTTTTTTTCCCCATGGAATCCCAAGCTAGGCTTGTTCTCCCAAAACTGACCACAAAGCAAGGTCTTGTAAAACAAAAGGGTAGGCCCTCCAAAGATCTCAAGTCAAAGATATCGTGACAAGTGTAAACAACATCTAATAAGAAAGGCACCTAAACATGTGCATCAAAACTACCTTATCAAATTAAACAAATGCTCCAGGACCTTATATAATTGACCAAGTTTAGGTATGGGAGGGGTGTCATAAAAGTCCTATTGGGTAGACCAAAACCATCAAGTAGGGGATGCTCCCAAAGATGGTCTTTCAAGGTTATGTAGTGGATGATGAGGTGGATAGGGGTTTATAATTCATAGGTCAATGATTTTCATGACATACAAGGGCTCATATTATCTCAATTATGGATGCCTTTATAGGGGGTGTGTTGCACTTTCTTCCTAAATGCAACCTTTTTCCAAGCCCATTTATTGCCATTTGTTAGTTAATTAATGATTCAAACATGTGTGCACTCCCAATAGTGAATCGATTAGCTTGGGGGGCAGTAACACAATGTCACTTGAACAAAGAGGTCCACAAAGTTC
>ML801249.1:8801-26646 GCA_009831015.1 Picea engelmannii | reverse complement strand
TACAAATTTGCATCTTCATCCATTAGGGCTGCATAAACCCTAACTCAATTGCTTGAATAAATCTCTTATCAACCATTGAAATTTGCCCAAAGTTTACACACTTACTCTTCTTGGTGTAGTGCACTTTTTGGTAAAGTTTGGAGGAGTTTTAGTGGCTGATTTTCTTACTGTAATACATTGATTGTTACAGCCCTAAGGCTGATATAATTTGCTGCAGAAGAGTGTTTACAACAACCTTGTCTTTCATGCTAGTATCTTGGATTTTTATCTTGAGTTTTGCTAGTCTTTAGTTAGTCTTTTTCTTGTATCTTCTACTTGAACGCTAGCATTTATTTTGCAGCTTATGGTGCCATTTTATTGCTAATATACATTGTTACTAACAACTACTATTAGGGACAACAAACTTAACTTTCTTGTCCAATTGATTATATTTCAATATATACTTGTTTTTCTTGTGTCTCGAGCAAGTATTTCACCATTTGCAGGTTACTCAACATACTTGGAAATCCTTGGACCTTCTCAAGAATTCATTCCAAGACTTTCATACCATTTACATTTTACCTCTAGGGACTTCATATCCATTTTTATCTTTCTTTATCTCATTCCTCCTAGGGTCACCGAGATTCCCCCCTTGAGGTGACTACCTCACCTCTAAAGTGACGGGGACACTTGCGTAAGGTGACAGTGGGTAGGGGATCTCTTAGATGTCGCCATTTAGTGGTTGGGTCAGAATTTTCCCAACCTACATCTTGTGCTATAACATTTTGGTGTCATTGTTGGGGAGGATTTTGAATCCTCTTCGGAACCCTAATGACACTTTGGCAAGCTATCCCAAAGCATTTTCCCTTAGCTTGCTTGGCGAATCCACCCAAGGGACGTTCCCTTTCCACCTTTCTTGATGATCTCATATTGAAGCTCATCTCGCGACTCCACCTTCATAGAACCCTTCCTTTCCTAAACCTTTTCCCCTTGGGAGGTTCAAGCCTTCTAAGGTTTACCAAAGAAGCCCCCCTCTCAAGTCTCCCACTGTTAAAACCCTTTTCCATAGTACCCTTCCTCTTGCTCCAATGGCTCACCCTTGGGAAAGGACTTCTATAAACCTCTCAACATTTCCAACATCCAAGGATACCCTAATAGAATGCCAAAAGAAGTCAACAAGTGGTTGCCAAAGTTCCCAGGAAACAATGTAGTAATTGTTGGATACCATATTTATGTCATGGGCTGGGACATGTAAAATGCAGGTATTGAGCTTGAAGATGTCGCCATGAAGTTATTTACCTCATCATTGACTGAAGAAGCCCTTGATTGGTTCAAAGGACTCCCTGACAATAATCTCACGTCCTACGAAACTTTTGCCAACTTATTCAAGAACATATGGTCAATAAAGGAATATGGTGGGATGCTTGGGGCTCAGTTTAATCAGATAAAGAAAAAGGAGAATGAGATAGTAAAGGAATTCAATACCAGGTTTGACAAATTGTACAATCAAATTCCAACATATTTCTATCCTACAACATCATTAGTTCGTCTCCTTTACATGAATGCTTTTGAAGGACAATTTCAATTCATTCTTAAAGACAAAAATCCCACATCGTTGGCACAAGCCAAGGAGTACAATGTCGATATTGAAGAGAATCTCCTTGATTCAAGGGTAGAACCTTTTCACTACCCTCGTGTCAAAGCATAAGAAAAAACTAAGGTTTCCAACAACAATGCTCCTGATTCGATTGCCCTCTTAACTCAAAAGATAGACCAAATGAATACTTAGTTTATCCAGGTGCAAAAAAAGGTTATGGGTCATTTGAATATAGTGGAAAGAAATCAATTTGCTCCCATACCTCAGTTTTCTAGACAACAGAGAGATTCCAAAGGTTGGAAACCAAGGTCTCAATAAGAGTCAAAGGCTCTGGATACTTTGAAACTAGTTGGCATAGTTGATATAGAAGCTTGGTCCCTCCCGTGCCAAGAACCCCATAGAGAATATGAATGTCTCTGACGAGACGAAAATTCTCCTGATGATATGAATTTCATTGATATGATTTGTGCTTTCCAAGAGGAACAAGTTACCCAAGAGCAAATCAATGAAGCCAAAAGAAGAGAAGAAAGAGAGGGGAGACTCCAGGCCTTGAATCGATTAACAGATGATCAAAAGAAGGAATTAAGGAGGAGGGAATATCTAACCTATACCAGAAGAATTAAAGCTTCAACCCCTCCATCTAAGCCTGACACTCCTATTCCATCAGCAGAGAAGGTGGCTCCACCACCTCCACCTCTGGTACGTGATTTGCTTCCTAAGCCAACTCCTATATATGATATTCAGTTAAATATAGATGTTGCAAGTATGTTTGGAGAAATGAATATGATGGTCCCAATGATGGAGATGTGTAAGATCCCTTCTGTAAAAACAGAAGTTTTGAAAGTCTTGCAGGTGCCAAACGAGAAGGAAGATCCTCCCATCATCCAAAACACTATGTATCTCGATCGACTAAAGGACAAAAAAACCCCTTTCTATCTTTCATTAGGCATGAATGGACTCCGCTTGAACAACTGCATGCTTGATTCAGGGGCCTAAACAAATGTCATGTCATTAAAGGTGATGGAACAACTTGGTTTGAAGACAACTTGACCTTATGGAAATGTATGTGGTATCGATTCATGGAGGGTCGAGGTCTTTGGAGTGTGTGAGGCTGTTGAGGTATTTCTAATTGATTTTCCACATATCAACATCCTCATGGACATATTAGTGATCGATGTTTCGGATGCTTGGGGGATGCTCTTGTCAAGGACCTAGTCCTCTGCCCTTGGGGGTTTTCTTAGCATGAGCCTTACACATGCCTATATCCCCATGGGTGATGGAATGTATGGAATCTTACACAACATGGAAAGGAATGATAGAAAAGTGATGGATCTAAGGGGTCATAATTATGTCAGTGAACACTACTATGATATGCCCCCATATATTTTTTAGTATGATCCACATGAACTACCCTTCAAACATGAAGACTCCATACAGATGTTTCTTCCATGGAAAAATAAAAAGAAACTTGCAAAATATCATGGGAAGGAGCCATGGTCTATCCAAATTTTGAAGAAAGAAGATGAGAAACATGAACAAATCATCAAAGAGACAGTCCGCGCAAAGCCTCCATATGTCGAGAATACACCCTGCATAAATTTTAATGAAGAAAGTCGTGCGCTCATGTGGGAGAAAAGAAAGGGCAAGCCCAGATATGACCAACGATATAAAAACTCATGGCTTGGTCCTTACATCATCGAGAATAGGTCTGATAAAGAAACATACTATTTTACAGCATTAGACATGAGGAAGATGCCATTACCAGTGGATGTATCTCTTCTCCAACCTTACATCCATATCACATGACTTCTTGAGGGCCCATGCCCCATGTAAGTAGGTAAGTCATCTTGCTTTCCCCTACATTTGCATCTTGATTGCTCATATTAGGTTAGATGCATTTCATTTTCATTTTTCTTTACTTGCATATTGATTTCATGCTTAGTTTAGAATTTAAAAAAAAAAAGGTCAATTTTTTTTTCCTATATTAGTTTTCATTTTGTATTATATATATATTTGGATGAAGGGTGATAGCACCACCCTAGATGCTCTCATCCCTTTGTTTGAGTGTTTGGCAAGCACAAGTCTACCAGGAGATGTTGCAGTTCTCATGCACTCTACGAAGAGCACATGTCCCCAAGTAGGAGCCAAATTTTATCCCCATTTTGTGGATAACTAAGGAGATTATGTCTCGAGGCCCCCAGGTTGCAGATATGGAGTGCCGAGAGACTACATGACCAAAAATACCCTTTTGCACAGATGGAGACCCTTCTCACCACCACAAAGGTCGCAGATTTTGAGATGGCATCCACCACATCAACTGGCTTCCGGAAGGCAATGGGCCTTGCTCCATCAGGTACAAGTCAGTATTATGGTGAGCATCATTTCAATATTTAAGGCATTTAAGTATGTTGTATCCTAATTGCTCTAGATTTCATGATATATGCTTGGACATTATGCCTTTTGCCCTGCCTCACCTTGGTGGTTGACATTGTGCCCTAGTAAGTGGTCCTCCTTGGGGATGGTTTTTCTACTAGGAACTCCCTTGAAAATCCATCGTACCATTCCTAACCATACTTACCACTTTCCATCCTCTTGGGATTTTAGGGTGTATTGACCCAAGAAGGGGTTGTCCCTCATTCTATGGGAAGAAGGGGCTAAAGGCCCATAGTGATTGATGTTGGGTAAAAGATAAAATCCTATGTATGAACCTTCTATATTCTTCGCCCAAGGATCACCCAAGAAAGCATTGAAATGATTGTCTTTGAGAAAAAGGGGGACCCACAAAAAATGTGATTAAGAATGCTTAAAAGATTAGTTGGAGGATAAGCGGTCTCATCATGAGTTGACCTATCATGTCCATAAATATCTAGTGGTATGACATTACCATCATCTGGTCACCAAGCTAGGGTAATGGCTCTCAGTTGCATGGCTAAGAGAAAGGAGGTCTCATCATGAGCCAATGTTCTCATCTCCATTAAGTGTTTGTGGGTGACACTGCCATTATCCGGACACCACGCCAGGGTAGTGGCCTTCAAACTTTCCTTAAATTTACGAAAGAATGGAAAATAATGGGCTTGGAAAAGGTGCATTGCGAACGAAGGTACCACACACCCTGTACAAAGGCACCCATGAATGAGACACTACGACCTCTTGTATGTCATGAGCCCTATTCCCATTGAGTCTTGACCCTAACCACTTCACCCACTTCACATGGATTAGAGAGGGATCTCTTGGAAACTCTCCTTGACCTAGGGAAAGATCTACCCAATAGGACACCTCATCAACCCTCCCATATTCAAGCTTGACAAGTCACATAATGTCTTTGAGCACTTAATTGTTTGACATAGTGATCTTTGATGCACATGCTTAGGTGGATCATTTATTGATTGGATTCAATTATCATAATGTTATGATTTGAGATCCTTGGAGGGCGTGCTTATTTGTTTTTGCAAGACCTAGTTGGTGGACAGTTTTGGAAGAACAAACCTAGCTTGGGATTCCATGGGGTTTGAATCCCACAGGTGGATGCCAAGGGCCTGCATGCCGGATGAGAGAGATCAAACTTTGAATGCCTAAATGATGACTTGGATGACATAACCTAGTCCCCACATGCCAAATGTTTTTCCTGGGAGAGGCAAAACGTCACCTCTAGAGGCATGACATCACCTAGGGGGGTTAGGGTTTGGTGGTGAGTTGACATACATTAGCACAAGGACATTTTGAGGGGCTTGAGCCTTGATCATGAAGGAAGTTGTTGGGATGCTTGACATGTGGCTCTGGGAAGCCTTTCTACATTCCTACATCATCAATGACCTTCTCCTAGTGCCAAAACGTCCCCTAAAGGAATAACGTCCATATGACTAGGGATTTTTCTTTGTTCAAAAGTGAAATTAAAATGAATTGTTTAATATTACTTTGTAAAAGGTGCAAGATTAGGGTTTTTGACCCCTAGTCTTGTGGTTTACCCTTAATTATGTAGACAAACTATCTTCGTGGCATTTGTATAAATAAGAGATTATAAGATTTCATTTTATCATAACTCTCCCTCTTTTGAGAAGTACTTGGTCTGAAATTTTCGCTGCACTTGGAGTATTTTGCCTCTTGTGCTATGGAATAATGCTTTATGGTTATGGTTGTTGATGATGATGGTGCGCTATCTCTAGGAGGTCTTTCTCTTTCTTTTGTGGAGGTTTACTTTGGCATTTTAAGGATTTTTCTTGAATGGTATGGTCTCTTTACTTTGTTATTATTATTTGTAATTCAAGATAAGATTTTTTTGGCCAAGGCTAGATAGGGAGTATAAGGATATACACCCCTATCCTAGTTTCCACCACTTTATCAAGCTTTTTTTTGCAAGGGTTTAGTTGAGGAAGTAAAAGGATTTACACCCCCAAGGATTTAGTAACCCTAGCTCTTTCTTTTTGACCCCATGAACCCATAACTAAAGGCACTAGTCTTGCATTGGAGAAACAAAATCTTGCATTGGGAAAATTGATTTCTTGTCCCTTTTACTTTTTACAACTTGGATCGTCTTCCTTGTGCCTTGGGCACCTCACAACCACTAGGGTGTCCCCATCAAAGGGATACTTCTTGCTACTGTTACAAATTTGCATCTTTAGCCATTAGGGCTGCATAAACCCTAACTCAATTGCTTGAATAACTCTCTTATCAACCATTGAAATTTGCCCAAAGTTTGCACACTTACTCTTCTTGGTCTAACGCACGTTTTGGAAAAGTTTAGAGGAGTTTTAGTGGCTGATTTTCTTGCTGTAATACATTGATTGTTACAACTATAAGGTTGATATAATTTGCTGCATAAGAGTGTTTACAACAACCTTGTCTTTCATGCTAGTATCTTGGATTTTTTTCTTGAGTTTTGCTAGTCTTTCTCTTGTGTCTTCTAATTGATCTATAACATTTATTTTGCAGCTTATGGTGCCATTTTATTGCTGATATACATTGTTACTAACAATTGTTATTAGGGACAACAAACTTAATTTGCTTGTCCAATTGATTATATTGTAATGTATTCTTGTTTTTTTCGTGTGTCTTGAGTAGGTATTTCACCATTTGGTTACTCAACATACTTGCAAACCCTTTGACCTTCCCAAGACTTCACTCCAAGACTTTCATACCATTTACATTTGACCTCTAGGGACTTCATCTCCATCTTCATCTTTCTTCATCTCATTCCCCCTAGGGTCACCGAGATTCCCCCCTTGAGGTGACTACCTCACCTCTAAAGTGATGGGGACACCTGCTTAAGATGACAGTGGGTAGGTGACTTCTTAGTTGTCACCATTTAGTGGTTGGGTCAGGATTTTCCCAACCTACAACTTGTGCGATAATAAGGTGAAAAGAAACAAACAATAAGCAACAAAACAATTTATACATATATATTGTGTACCCATGATTTTGCTCTTCCCCTTATGGAAACATAGAAGGATACACTAACTCCAAATATAATGAAGAAATTCACAAGCCATGTACAACTAAAGATGAGTAAATATCATGTGGGTATGTATGAACTAAGTGCTCTCAATGAAGCAGGTTACCTTCTAAGTCACAAACATGTGCTAAAGATTCCTTTGAGGTGGGGATGAAGGTTGATCGAAGTGTGACTAGGATATATCCAACAATACTACAAGATGCAATCGACCGATTCAACATGGGGATATCCAAACCAATGGAGAAGAATGTACTAGTTATAGAAGCCTCCAACAAGTAGACAATTGAGATATCATTTTTGGGATTATCTGTGTAGGGTAACATTAAGCATGACCCATGTCTCGTGAGCATTGGTCATAATGACTAAATTTCCCATGATATTGAATAGTCCACTTAACACTTATTGGATTGGGTGATGCTCACAAGGGTGAAGAAGTGGTATTGAAACTAGTGGAGTGAATCACATGGCATCAATCATCCCCTCAATAGCTTGCACTCCATATCTAAGACTTCTCAAGAGGTCATCTATCTTAAGACTTCCTTAGCTCAATCATGTTTGACTATGGATTTTTTCCCACAATCAAGCCCACTTAGCTTTCTACCCCATTTGCAAAACCTTAACAACTATTGTGCCTTATGAACTATCCATATGGAGCTCCATTGACTCTTTGTTTTCAACAATTTGGGGGCTTCCACATTCCAATACATGAGATATCATTTTTGGGATTATCTGCATAAAGTAAGTCATTGAGCTAAGTGGGATTGATTGTGGAAAAACTCCATAGTTAAGTATGCTTGAGCAAGACGAGTCTTAAGATGGGTGACCTCTTAAGAAGTCTCGATGAAATTTTCAACCATCTTGGAGTAGGAACCATTACACTGAAATAACCAAATAATTGATAAACAACTCCAAACACAACCCAAGAGGCCTATGATAAGGAATGGGAAAACCTCTAATATACAAAATTACTCATAAATAATCTAGGAGATTGAAATCCAAGCTAACATTTTTAATTAAATTTGCAAGAATTGATAAAATGATCAATAAGATAACTCTCAAGTCATGATCACTATGTCAGAGAAGTAAAATTGGAAAAGAAGGTAAAAAATAAAATCACCAGAGTAAAATACTTGTGTTAAGAATTGTCAATTGTAAATCACACAACCTTATATTATATGTGCATACTATAGTTCAAAACTTATAAAGAGAACATTCTGAAAAACAACACCCATATAAAGTGAAAATTATGAGCATCATGTAATCTAAACTATAAAATCTACGTGTTGAGAAAGTTGCTCCAATTCATATTTGATAGTCTCCTCTCCAAAATCATCTGTAAAAAATATTCGATTGAACATAATTTGTTTTAAACAAAAAATGGTAAATTTATATTATAAAAATATGTAGCTAAGATGAACAATGAGGTAATACAAAAAGAGAGCTGCCATGGAATAAAACCCGCAATGCAAGGAGACATTATATTTCGGAAATACAATTCTAGTTCATACTTTGTTGTAGCTTCCCAAAAGTTGTTGTTGGTGTATACTCTAAAAAAGACTCTTATAATTAGTATTGTTCTACAGAACATAAAAACTAATGAAAGACATGTTTATTGTTGGCTTCATCTTTCCCAATATTGGTAGGATGGGATTCTTGAATACCCAGGTCCATGTCCTCCATCATTTGGTGCATAATTTCTTCTTCCTTAATACCTTTTGGGGCCAATTTTACATAAATTCTATAATTGGAGATAGTTGAGTGTGAGCCTTTATTGAGATTGTAGATCATGTTCCTTACCATGGAACACTTAGCTTCCAAAACTTGGATTTGTCCCTTATGCTAAACAATAGTATCCATGACCAAAGCATTTTGAGAAATACAATGAT
Source organism: Picea engelmannii (assembly GCA_009831015.1). NCBI lineage: Eukaryota > Viridiplantae > Streptophyta > Pinopsida > Pinales > Pinaceae > Picea > Picea engelmannii. The sequence continues at coordinate 17,735 of ML801249.1, read as the reverse complement.
GTCATTCTCGAACTTTGGTGGTTATTGAGAAAATTAAAGTTATGTTATTATTAATAAACTCATGTCTACATAACACCCCATGAAGTTCTTGGACTTTTCTGTAGTCCGTCTTTAGGGGTTTTGATTGTTTCCCAATCACGGTAGGAATAAGCGGAACCCAACGATATAATTCACAAAGAACAACCCTGATATTCCCTTGAAACAAACATTGTAGACTTGCTCAAATTACCAACCCACAAACATGTTTACACCAGGGGAGATACAAAGAGGTAGATGAGGGCCAACTTGCAAATTCAAGCACCCAAACAACAAACAAAACCTCGAAGAAAACCAAGAGGAATATGAAACCACAAACATCTAGAATCAAAACAAAGCACTAGAATAGAGCACCCAAACAACATTCTTTAATAGAGCACCAAATCAAAACCACTGAAGCCCATCTCACTGAACAAAAACACCAAAGCACACATATGAGACAATAAGGAATTTGTACTTGGAAGACAAGTACGACCAAGGTTGACCACCACCATGCACTATCATTGAAACCTCATACATATCGAGCCATTATCCCACCCGAGTCTTAAGATAAATTGTATCAGGTTTCAAATTTCCACTCAAGAGTTATGGCTAACACATGCATGGGTAGGGAAGAAATGACACCTTTTTCATCCTATCCCCTGCTTGATATCACCTGATGTCTCAACTACCATGCCATGTGTTGGTTTGTGAGGTTGTAGTTTTCCTTCATGTTTGATAATTCATGAATGAACTTAGGGGATGGATTGATAATATAAATCCCCCATTTTTCCTTGAGACCCCTTCATTTAATTTTGTGGCTTCATTTGCAAGACCATCAACTTGCCGATTGAGGGTCCTCGGGACCAAGAAGAAGGTGACCTCTTGAAATCATTGAGTCTCTTTTTGAATTCTTGCTATGAGTGATGCTAGCTTGCAATTAAAGGGAGTCTTGTTAGAATTCATTAGGCTAATAATTATGCTCAAATTGCCAATGATGAACAATGTCCTCACTCTACATGTATTCATTGATAATAGTCTCTAAAGAAGGGCGTACACCTCTACTTGATTATTTGTGGTTGTCCCTAAACTCCATGCACAAGTGACTCAATTCTTGTTTTCCCATAGAATCAATAATGATCCCACCCACTCCTGCCACCCCTTACTTGAACATAAAATTTTAGCAATAATGAAAGGTAAGATGGATACTCAAGGTCCTTGAACAACATAATATGAGTTTACAAAAGTCTACATTCCATTGCTTTAAAGCAATTGGTTGCTTGTGGTTTTGAAATTGGTTATTGAGAGAACTCATGCAACTAATTCCGGCTCAATTGGAAACTTTGTTGGGCAAACTCCTAGAATTCTAAGTAAGAGCATTTACAACAATGTCATTGTTAACTTACTGAACGATTTAAATGAGGTTGCATATTTTCTCTAGTGAGCTAGCCTATTTTCTTTGTGTTTATTGTTATTTGTCCCAAGCACTGTGACCCTTTCAACTCTTTAATTTTGATGTCTTGTGTGACCAGTTTTGATGGGCTAAATATTTTTGCCTTGTAGCCTTAACTTGTAGTGGAGGTTTCATGACCTCCTTCTTTATTATAAAACGTGCATACTTCGATCTTTGTATATTGATAGAATCTTGAAGCATTAAAAAAATTCCAATCCTTGAAAACAATTAAGAACAATATCTTTAGTATATAACTATTTTGTGATACTAATTAACATCTCATACTTGATGATATGAAAAAGAAAACAAAAACAACATATCTTATTTTTTTTTGATCTAAGTGTTTCCCGAACAACATTTTTTTTTTTTGGTTATGAGTGAAATACTTATTTTCCCAAACCCCAATTCATTACTGGAAGGGATTAATTAAAGGTAAGAACACCATGTAGTGAAAATAGTCTTAGCAAACATAAGAAAATGACAAAAAATGCAAGCAATATTAATATCTATGAAAAAAATAATACCATCAATCTACTATAATTTTAGACAAAATTTCTACACTGTGAAAGAATTTTAGCAGAAAAAAAAGAAGTTAAATTTGTGCTTTTAGCCCCAAAAAAATAAAAAATAAAAATAAAATTTGTGCGCCTATTAACTTACATTCTTATTAAAAAATACTAATATTAAAATTAATAAAAAACACTTTCCCATCAACTTAACATAAAATTATGCAACTTGTAAACTAAAACAACCAAATCGTGCCGGCCCTCCCTTAAAATGTTAGGGAAGGTGGTGGGGCTTTGACAACACTTTAACCATAGTCTCACATGTCACTCGGTTAATCCTAAGTTAATCCCAAGCATGTCGGAAAGAACTTATCCATTCACTGGTGTGAGAAAACTCGTCATAAATACAAAGAAACTCTCGCACTCACAAAAACCACCATGTTACATCAACATTTCCAAGTTCTCACCACACACTTTGTTTTGCAAAGTCCCCCCGCATGGCAAGTGTATTTCGTGCTGTAGGTTTCGTTCAACTTATCCCAGTGACGCGGCAAACTTTGAAATTCGCAAAGTTCAGCCTCGGGATTGGCAAAAAGATGGTGCCAACTTCAACATAATCAAATACCAAGGGCATTATTATTACGTTTCATGTGCAAACCAATCGCAACCTTATCTGGAAATTTGAATATAGCTGTCGATTTCACAGCATCGCCTCATTCAGTGGGACTGTGGGAGGGAGGAACAAGAAAAAAACTCCCAAGAGTAAATGCACACGTGAGTTTGCAGAGACAAAGGTTTCCATCAATTAAGGGGTTCAAGTTGCAACGGCAATGCAGGCATATGGTTTCTTCAATGGGAGATATCAGTGCTTATTTAAACCAAAGGTTTGTTATCCCATGCAGTCCAAGGAGCACAGAATCAGCATTAACTGCAAAGGCTTGAAGGAATCGAAGGGGTTCGGTAGTGGCTCTGGGAAAAACATGGGTTCGAATCCTGCAAAGAAGGTAGCATTCGGAGGCGGGAAGCCGAGGAGGGCGGTCACTGTCAAGGAGGATTCCTCTCACGTCAAGAAAATTTTGAAGGAAGTAGAGCAGGTTCAATTCATTTCCCCTCTGAGATGTTTATTATTACTGGCTCTGCTACATGTTTTGGCGTTGATGGTTTTAACATTTATTCAATAATGTAGGAATATTTTCGCTTGCTTAGTTATTACTCCCGCCTTAGCAATGGGGACATTATCCAAACACGAGTCTACGAGGATGAGAACCGGATGAACACAATTTAATAACAGAGAATGGGATTTGGTATGGTATACGCAGTTTAGAAATATCGACATTATTTATTAGCTAAATCCTTTCATTTGTGTATTGGCCATTCGGTGATAATGTACCCCTCATCAAAGAACTGCCATTGCAAGGTCGAGATAGTCCATGGATGTTGTGATTTGGGAAGGAGAGTTCTAATGTGGATCGAAATCCCAATCATGGGATATGCCACTATGCCACCGTAGTCTGGACAACACATAGATAACAACTAGAAGCCAAGAGGAGCTACAAGGCATGATGCCGAAACCATCTGCAATGCTAACTTCAGTATTGGAGCAAGTGAGGAATTCACCTTCAGACTTCTTTAAAAAATTGGAGTTTCCATCTTGCATGACGATCACATATGGTCATGAGAGAGAAGCCACCGACAGATAAGCCTACTGATCCCATGTCTTCTAAATTCCAAAATGATGTAAGGAACAGTCTAAACTCTAGACTTGGCATCGGAACAAATGCTCGTCGAGACTTGACAAAGTAGCAAGAAAAAGCTTGTTATGTTGTATATTACCATTTGAAATCATAAATAATTATTTTATAAATACCCGATCCCAAACTATATTCTTTCTTGCTTGGAAATGAAGCCCTTGCAATTGTGAAGTAATGCTACAAAGGAATCGCTAGGGTGAACTGACTGTCATGCTAGGACTGGTAAAATCCTGTGGGTACTCTTATGGCTGCAAACCCTATTTAAAGACACATAGTGCGTAAAGAATTGCATAAATGCCAACTAGCAGGGAAACTCAATTTTTAGGCATTGCAACAATTGCACCCAATCCCAACATGCACACCATTAAAGCAATCGAGGTCTGGAATTTGTTGGGCCTGTTATGCCCCATATACTCAAACATGGATAGCGAACCATCTAACTGTTCCATCGATAAGGCTACATGACAAAGAACATCTATAAGGTCTCTCTACTAAATGATGATTAAGGTTAGACTACCTATTATAGCCGTTGAAGTTTCCCTCTACTCAACACCTAACAATGAATTCCAAATAAATCACTTATTGAATAAAAACACAACTGAGTTATCAACTAAACATTACAGCGGAAGCATAAATAAAGAAACCAAAAGTCTCATGCAAAATATACAAATATATTCTGCCCATCAACTAAGCTTATCATTCAAATTACTTCAAAGCTTACAAGGGATCCCTTACTAGGAAAATGACCCAAATAGAAAAGAGACAAAGTACATCTGCACCTAACTTGCCGATCTGCTGCCAAACCTGTTGTATGATTCCGTACGACAACAACGTGACTGTTACCCTGATACTCATGTTGCTCTGCGCGACTGTAACGTTGAAACCCATGTTGTTCGGTGCGCCCTGTATCGGAATACCTGCATTGTCCGTGACGACCCGTCCTTCTGCTATACGACTGCTCTTTCTCTTCCTTTGGCCTACATCTCTAGATGGAAGTCCTTCTTGATCTAACCAAGATCTCTTTGAATCACAGTCCTTCGTGATCCAACTCTCTCTACATCAACACTTGGATGAAATACTCTTCACCCAATCAATGAGATCTCCTCACTCATACAATGTATCATGTGTAAGCAAAACTCTTTCTTTGCTTCTACACTTTTGAATGACTCCACACTAGCAAAATTCCTTTGCTATCTCTGTGTAAAGTATTTTCTCCTTTACCTAGCCTTGCTTTTATAAGATTGAGTTATGACTTAACCCTAATCCCCAAAGTGATTGATGGTTGAGATTACTTCCCATCTCACTTGAGATGAATGACTATTATTTAATTCATTAATGCTAATTAAAGCATTTTCTTAAATAAAACTCAACTCACTAATAAAAACACTTTACTTTAGTAATTACTTTAATTAAAGTAAAGTCAAGGATAACAGGCTTTAGACGATTTCCACATGCTAGACACAAACCAATGTGGAAGTACTTGTACGATGCTACATATATCAACAATAGCCACTAGTAAAATGGAGGACCAACAAATTCATGTAGGATTTGGGAGCTAACAATAGAGTTGATCTTATTTACTAGAAATTCACCTTCTACTATCCAAAATACAATTGCTGAGTACAAAGCACCAACGGTGTAATAGACCTAGTAGAGTGAATATAAACATTGTAATTGTATAATAATGTAACTTAAAACATAGATGATATTAGCTAATAAGATAAGATAATATTATTAATGTCCATTAATGATAAATAAGGTAGGCCAATGGGACTCGAAAGTACGATCAATAGTGACAAATTGTAAGAATGGCAAAGCAATCCCTATTTGCGAAATGCTATAAGGTAAATCATAAGTTAAAAGGAGCTAAAATATTGAATAAGAGAATTAAACAAAAACATTACCTTAGAAATAGTGAGATAAAATACCATGTAGCATTAGGAGAAGGTGCATAATGAGAAGGGGAGGGGGAAGCCCTTGCGGCCATATCGGGGATAGAGGTGAACACAGAGGAGAAGATGATGCAAATGTCCTTGTAGCATCATTCACCACGAAGAAGGAACCAATATGCTCTCTTACGATGTCCTCAACAAACAGTCCAAGTTTGCGAGGGCTGGACCACAAAGCTCTGGGAGGAAGTATGGAACGATTCACTGATACTCTCCTAACACTCGAGGCTGCATTGAAACATTATAAACGATTGTTATGAATCATGCTTAATGAAGGGACACACCCCTTTCCTTAAATTTTTATAAATAAAGCGTTTAACATTGTAATAATCATCTTTTATCAATATGTCAAATATTATTTTATTTATACCTTGCATATATCTACCGTTTGTTTCCTTTCAAGTGGTGTCAAAGCCACGTTATGTGAGGGAGACCACTATATTGTGATTGTTCTATGTCCAAAGCCCATTGATTGTTACTAAGGATATCACTGCTTGGAAATCTTGATGCCTAGTAGCCATCACAAGTCAGAATTATGCATTGTTCCAAAATTAATTACTAGAACCTATGTCAAATGCACAAATCCATCAACCTACGCATGAGAATATGCTTGTCACCACGAGAGACATCTTGTAATAAATTATCATGTATGAGCACATGAATTGGCCAACGTGTTTGTGTATCTATTGAGGGAAACATTTGCCTACGTTGTAGGTCCTGAGCCATAGATCCACAGGGTTGAGACCAGGTGAAGCACAAATGGAGACCTGGCATGAAATTTGAAAATTGTATGAAGGAGCAGAATGATTATTTTTGAAAGCCAATTTTTCCCCATGGAATAAAAATTTATATGTATAAATAGAAATTTGAAGTAAATATTCTGCATAGTGGATGTAACGTTGAGTTAAGCACCGAAGTAAATCATATTAAAGACTAGTTCACCAATGATATTGACTTTTTTAAAGATGAGCTGAATGGCACAAAAAAGAGCACTGTTAAAGATGAGCTCAATGCCAAAAAAAGAGCGTTGATCAATGGAGTCATGTTTGATATGTTGGATTAAAAGATTGATGCACTACTCCAGAGGAATGTGTTAGCAAGCCATTCATCACCATCCACAAGCCACGAAGGTACAAATTCCATTGCTACAAATAACTCAGTTAGACAATCGTCAACATTTAACAATAGAGTAAATATCGAAGATCCCAAATTTGATGGATAAGACAATTTAAAAGGGGGAATGTATGGCTAAAGTTGAATGGTACTTTGAAATGTACTAGATTCAAAGTGACAATGACAAAATTAAAGTTGCTTCAATGTATATAGAAGGAATTGCATATGATTGGTTCATGTGTTTGCCCTCGAAGATGAGAAGTTTGGTTGTGAGTTGATAGATGTTCAAAACCAACTTTTTAAAAAGATTTTAGGATATCAAAGATTACGACATTTTTTAAAAAATCACTCATCTATGGCAAATTGGATCCATGGAAAAATACACCTAGGAATGAGAAATCTTGGTAACTTGGGTATCGAGGCTAGGAAAGTGCTAGTTGGTAGAAATTTACTTCATTGGTTTAAAGTAAAACATAAGAAATGAGATCAAGCTTAAACATAAAAGGCATCAAAGAAGCAAGGATCAAAGCCAAGCTTGTAGATCCATTTCATTTTTTCTCTCATCACATTCTTGGCATTGTGATCACCATGATGATGGACTCTATATCTTGAAGTTTAAAGAGTTGGATTGGATAGAAGTGATGTGGGTTTTCCATTCTTAAAAGAAAACTCAGGGGTCAAGACTCAACACAATGTTTTTTTTACTGAGAATGAAAGAACTTCAAGATATATTCCTCCTCACTGTAATGTCCCTTTCCAAATAGGAGCACCAAAGAGGAGGCTTAATGGTCTAAACAACCCCGTTAGACTATATCCAGGGCCAGAAAGGGGTAAACAGGGTTACTAGAGGTCACTCCAGCCAAGGGTGTCATAATTTGAAAGTGACATTGAGCTAAAAGTGGCTAAAAGCGCTTTTAAGCCAACTTGAGCTAAAAATAGAACATACGAGCTAAAAATAGAGTCAACAACGAATTAGGGTTTCGGGAAGCTATAAGAGAAGGTTAAGCGACCTAATTCATTATTATGCAGATTTTGACTTATCATTGAGGAGAGAGGCGCATCTCAGGAGAGATAGTTCAATGGATTCCAGGAGGAATACACTAGTGGCTGATTTTGGTGTTGAGAGACACACCCTAGTCACCAGGAAGATCACACAGGTCTTCCACCATTCTTCAACAGCAGTTACACAGGTTCTAGCAGCAAGGGCACACTTATTTAGGGTGAAGGCGCAACTTCTTAGGAGGTTCCGTGGATTGACTTGTCCCATCCAGGGAGAGTTTAGAGATTCCCCTCCGACCCAGTTGAGAGGAAGGCAAGGCGCATCTTTTTCCCAGTTCCTCGTCAGATTCCGACGGAGGAATCATCAGGGATGCATTTTTCGAACATTGGGAGTGCGACACTCGGGGAGGACAGATTCGGGGTTCTCGAGTGATCATCAGATCAGATCCGGGGAAACCCTTTCGACCCATTTCACAGTAGGCCAAGGCGATCAATTTGAGACACATTGTTAGAATTAGGGTAAAAATGCAAAACAATAGTATCTTTTTAATTTCAGTGATCAAAACAACTAGATCTATAAATCAACAGACTTAGAACACTTAGAATTTAGATCTAAGAGAGACAGCAATAAACTTAGTGAGATCAGAAATAGAAACTCAGATCTAATGAGAAAGTACTCTGCTGATGTAACAGTGAACAGATCTGGATAAGACCAAACAGTACAATAGATCTATAAAGCTAAACACAGATTTGTAGATCTAACAACTAGTCTGATCATTACACAATAGATCAGCTTGTAAATTCAAAGTATAGCTTCAGATCTAAGTAGTTAATACTCAATGCTAACTAGATCAAAACAGTACTGAAGTAAAATCAAGTCCAGATCTGAAAGAAATGAGTAGGTAGCTTACCTGGTACAGTAGCCTTACCTTTGAAGAAAAACAATAACCATAGGAGATGTAGAACCCTTTTTGTATGCTCAGACAAAGGTTCAGTTCATAGATATATCATGGATCTCATGCCAATGAATGAAGAATCTTTCTTGCCACCAAGAGAAAAGGGTCACAGGAAGGAAGGAGACAAAATCCCAACAGTGGTTATAAATACTCAAACCCTCACTCAGAAAATCAAACAATGAAACCCTTACC
>ML801248.1:197141-213649 GCA_009831015.1 Picea engelmannii | reverse complement strand
ATAACACAATCGTGATGGAATCAAGAATCTTCGGATTTGCTTTATATTAACTCTCCAGGGAGATAAATCTCTATTACAATTGACCCAAAAAGGTCCAGCCTATTTTTCTTCCTTCTATTGTATATTTATACAAATTTACGTATGATGGAATCCCAATCGTTCCAATATTTTCAGTTACAATGAGAAGGATATCAATCGTTTCATTTCTTTATCTTATGTCTTTATTTGGTACCAGAAGCCTTCCCTCTCGCATGCTCGGTAAAAGTGGCACATATTTCCACCAACCAAGATATCAACCTTGAAGGTTCCGCTTGACAATTGGCCTCAAAAATGTAACAATCTCTGACTAATTGCAGCAACCTTTCTTCCATCTGTCGGTCCAGGGTGTCAATAGCGCACAATTGCACACTTGGTTTAATAATACATTTATCTATTTGAACTATGTTTGCCAGAGTTACTTGTGAGACTTCAGCTGAATCTCTTTCTTCTTTCTCATTTATATCAAGCAAGAGTTTCTCCATATTCATTTGACTCAGCATCTTAGCATTACTCTCGCTATTAATGCCTAATAGATTTCCATCTATAGAACCGAAAGCCTCTTCATGGGATTTCCTTACCTTCTTGGCTTGCAATTTGCCTTCTGATATGCTGCGTTCCCATTCTTTCAACAAAATATTACCTCGGGTCTGTTCCGAAATGGAAAACTTAGAACTTTCTCCCGATTCCCTATTTTTTGTAGCTATTACAGCCTCTTGAAATGCGACCCGAGCTGCTCCAGCTTCTCTCTCTCTGATAGATAATTTTTCTAATACTTGATCAATAAGCAGAAAATTGTCCCGAATCGTCTCTACCTTGGCAAGTAAACTTCGTTGGGCTGCAGAAACCCTGCTCCGAATCTCCATAGCCTAGGACTGGAATATCTCGATATTTATAACTTGGCTTTTGGTGAAATCTAATCTAACCTGTAGCTTCCCTATCAAGTCTCTTTGTTGGCCTACCTATATTTGACTGGTCTGAGCTACCAGCTCTGCTTGTTTGAGCTTAGCTTTGAGTAGCTCGATTTCCTCTTTATCGGCCATCCCTGCTTGTTCTATTCCTGTGTTCGCCTGGTCCTTGGCAGCTTCTTTTGTTGTGGCTAGTTTAGCTTCTAAGGTTTTGATGAGGCGATTTTTTCGCTTCAGCTGATTTTTCAAAACCCCAACTGAAAATTGGTTTGTTGTAGAAAACGCCCCTAATGTCCCAGCGATTTCTGTCGCAAACTCTTCTTTCTTCTTATCTTTCCCGTCGGTCAACACCTTAAATTTCTTGGCCGTTGATCTTGCTTCTTGATAGAATTCTCTTTCTACCACAACTTTTCTCTTCTTATCAAAAAAGAACTCATTTGGAGGGAGCTCTTCCATCCTTATAGGTCTTAATTCTTCATTGAAAATCCACCCTACATCTATGTTCCCTTGAGTTGACTATAAGGGAGTAATGGAGGCAATGGGATCTCTGATTTGCTTAGCATACTGGCCTGGAGTGGTAACTGGAGTCTTCTTTTTTGATGAATTGGGAGTTTTTATTTCCAGTTTCGGACTCCTAGTTTGCTCTCTCCTGTCTTGGTGTTTTTCTTGTCTGGGTGTTATATCTCTGGAGCCTTTGGCTTCTTTTTGCTGCACCTCTACTATTATTGGATTTTCACCCCACAATACTAGGGGAAGACAACTCCGCCGATGTTCTTGGAATTTTAATACATCGACCCTCTCTTCGGGTGCCAGGGCTTGTATCCGAGCCAAAACCTCGGCATAAGATCTCGTGCCTCGGAAAATGTCATCCGAGGGTGAATTTTCATGTTCGAACCTTTTAATCCCACAACTAGCTAAGTGATTACTTACGACCCTCTGTGGATCGTGCTTTGAATTCTACATGAACCAATTTCAGGTCCTCCAGGGCTGCTGCCTCAGCTTTAGCATGCCCGAAATCTAACAAAGAATAGGAACTTAAATGAATAGGAAAAGGTGGCCATACCTTCCTAGAATATCCCTTAAGCTCCTTGCTTACTCCACTGATTATGGTTTGTCTGGAAATATCATGGCAAGCTAGCCTATCGGGTATGAATAATGGCAAGGCATTCGAAGGAGAAGAAGTGTTGAAAACCCTGAGATATGAAAATTATGCTTCCACGTACCAGTCAGCTATACTGCTCAGATTTACCGCGATACTGTCTGAGATCCTGGGTGGTAGGTGGCCAAAGATAGTGACATGTAGTGGTACCATCACCCAGTTAAATATTTCATGCACAACATCTGAGGCTTTGTCTTCCCAGAACTTTGAATGGTATACGTGGATGGGCTCATCCTCCAATGGTGTCCAGCTCCAACTCATCAAGGGAAAAGGTGTCAGAAAACACACGGCGTCCATGATATACGTGGACATAAAGAATGATGCAATTTTTCCACTCTCCTTCTGCACTCGATACTCTGTAACTCGACTGGTCAAACTATCAAACAGTAGTTTAGCCCAGTCGAAGGAACAGCCTTCGGCAACTGTGTGAATTAGAGGCACCCACTAAAGAAAAAAATGTGTGGTGTCCTCTCTCCCATATAATCTCCAGGTCATCATAGCGATATATTTGAACTTTGGTTCCAGAGAAGCTATTGAATATATACCATTGTTGTCCGCCCTGACCTTTGCAGGGTGTGAAACCCAATCTTTGATTAAACCAGACATAGTCTTGTCGTATTGCACACATTCCTTCTATTTAAAATTCTCTAGGAATTTGGCATTGTAAACAAAGTCCGACACGGCTGGAAACTTGTACATAGCCTGCAATTGTTCGGGTCTGAAAGTCCCAATGGTGACCCTTTGCTCATTGACGATGGTTCTAGTTGGTATATCTACATGGTCTAGTGCCTACTGGATCATATCATAGTAAGGGAGCAGATGTGGCGTAGCCGCTACTTTATGCATTTGAGCCTGGACGATGATCTTATACTTGGTGATCAGGTTGTCTTTTTCATTTTCACTAGAATCATCTGAAACATCTACCAATTCAGACTGTAGAACCTCAGAAATATATGACCAGGTCCTGATAGAGTCAACACTTCGAGGTGAGGTATCAGAAATGTTGTTTGAACCTCTTCTTGAAACCTCAACAGTGGCTTTAGATGCTTTTCGCGGGGCCATGGCAGGGGATTCTACTTTAGCTCTCCTGCGATAACAATATGTATACATACAGAAATTAGTTCTCTCTAGAAAGGTTTGCTCTGCGTAGAATAGAAATGAAATTTGTGACAACAAATAAAAGATCCATGCCTTCGACCATTTAAAACTAGGTTGTCCTTAGGAACAGAACGGTCAAATCGTTCTTAAGTATACCAATAAAAACCAAATCCTTACTTTTCGATTCGCCTTGTTTCCAATTAATGTCCTGGATTTTGACAGTTCATAATGCAAGTTGGCGAAAGGAAAGTTTAAAATTTCCTTGGAGACTGTGCATATTAATTTGTATTAAAACACTCGAAATGTTGGCTTAGCTTAATTAATCAGGATTTTTTAAATGTTAATTAATCTTTCGGCACTCGCCTCATCGAGAGCTTTCTCTTTAACCCTTTGAACCTCTAAGACCCAAGATTGTGATAATTAGCTTTGGTTAATAAAAAACGTAACCATGATTAGGCGTTTTATTAATTACGTTCTTATTTATATCGTGACTTCGTGACTCAGAGCTTCGAAGGTATAGCTTTTGGGAGGCTCGTATGCCGAGTTGCAAAATCGCGAGATCGCGATGATATGATTTAATTAAATTGGAGGATAAAACCGGATTAAGTGTTTAATTAATTACGTTTCTATCTATATCGCGACTTTGCGAATCAGGGTTTCAAAGGTATAACTTTTGAGGGAAAACACGTCGAGTTGCGAAATCCCGACAAAGCTTAACCACGGCTAAACCTTTTACCTTTAACATTAACCCGGGTTAATTTAACAAGAATCTCACGGTTTCAGCTATCGGGGTTACGACGGTAAGACTTTTGGAGCTAGAAAACGCCGAGACACGAAATCCCAATGATGCTTAGTTGTGGTTTAGAGCATTTTTACTCTAGGTAATGATCTAAGTAAAAAATTTAAAACTAGTTCGCCGTTTCGCCCCTCAGGACTTGTAAACTATGTGATCTATAACTCCCGACATGCAACATCCCGAGGTAAAAAGGAGAGATTGGTTTAAACGATTAAAAAAAAAAAAAAAATCTTACCTTAAGAGTATGATAACCATCATTGTTTGCGTGATGAGACTTCTGAGATTTTGGAAAAAATAAAGGAAAATATGAAAACCGGCTTTCGACTTCAAGCATTAAGATATGAAATTTTAAACAGGCTAAAAAAAACAAAGGCGGCTCCAACATAGGCTCCAACTAGGGATCTTGTTTTCCTGCAAGACGGGAAGAATAGTAGACCACGTGCCTATATTGGGTAAATGGAGTCAATGGATTTAATCCAGCGAAAATGTTCCCTAGAACAGGATACCGAAGGGGAAAAGGACTTCGTTTTTTTAATTTTGAAAAGCTTTTCAAAACTCAGATACTTTTTAAACTCAGTTGTAGTCCCCTTCACGACTTTCTCCTTCCCGTTACTGAGTTTAGGTCTGCATTAAGACAATCAAAACAGTTCTAGAAGACCCAACAGATCTTGTGGCTATCGGCTTGCATCAAAAGAAGAAAATTATATGTTTTTAATCAGGAAGCCATGTCTGAACTTGGGATGTAGATCAGGTTTTAAAAAGAATTGGTTACCAGAGTAGAGTGATATTCATGTATAACAGCCTTATAGATATCTTAGATATTTCTTCACTGCCAGCGAGCCTGTTCAGTACCCCAGTGAAGTTATCTGGCCCTTTTTACTGAATTTCCTTTCACCACTTCAGAATATATTTATGCATTTAAATGTTGAGACGAGGGAAATCATTTCTGAATTTCCTTTCATTGTCTTTTGAACTAGATGGGGGCAATCATTTCTGAATTTCCTTTCACCACCTGTCTTATAATTTTCTTTTTTAGAGCACGAAGATGGGGGCAATCAGTTTATATGAGGGTTGACATCTGTATAATATTTTGCATTATAGGTCTATCAACTTACTTTGATTACTCGGTACCAACCTTTCCTTAACTTTCACAACACCTTCGTTCACAGGGAGAAAGGGAAAAATTAATTTTTTGGAGTTTCCTATTTGAGCAAGCCTTAATCCTCCAAAACTGTTGAGAAACCTAGAAAAGTCAGGATCACTTAAGCGTCACTTTGTTTAGTAAGGGACCGAGGGGTTGTGAAGACTAGATTACTTTTCACAATCTTCTTTGAAGCTCTCGAGGTTAAAACATAATATCTTCTCCCTATGTATGCTAAACCAGAAAGATGTTGGATTTTCAAACGTAAACTCGAAAACATAAAAGGGTGACAGATGGAGATCTATAAACTGAAAAACAGAGGTCAAAAAATCAAAACTGACTCTTGAAAATCTTTTTCGGGGGTGCTTTATTTTGAGTGACTTGTTTATTTCGTCTTATTCTTTCGTAAACGATTAACCATGGAAATGTTATTTTATTTATTATTTCAGACGATGTTGTTGTATCTTATGAGGTTATCTTGGTTTTCTTTGATAGCCCTTCAGAACAAGTCTTTTAGGAAATCTCACCTTTTACCTTATCGTTTCATTTTCTTTCCAAAATATCAAAAAATCTTTTTTATCACCTCATTAAGCCAATTAATTTTTCGATACACGACTTTCTGTGTACCTCTCCTGCTCGTTTTGTTTGCAGCTGGAAACCTGTAAAAAGGAAAATATGAAGGTTATCGAAGTTTTTTGAAAGGCGTCAAAAATTTATGAAGGAAAAGAAAATCGAAATAGCAATGTGTAATGAAATACACATATACATATGTAAAAAATTCTATATATGAATATACAAATCTAAAATTTTAATTTTTTTATTTTTATTTTTTGCAACTGCTTATGTCATATAATGCTTCAGGTAATGCCCATTGACAGGGGCATTGAGGATTTCACCGTCTAGATTTTCTAGTAGGAAATAATTTTTTCCTTCGAGAGTTGAGACTCTGAATGACCCATACCAGAGGTGATCGAATTTACCATGTTTCGTTGTTTCTTCCCTCCTTGCATCCCACCTTAAAACTAAATCACCTGGGAGGAAATATCTGTCCTTTTCCCTACGGTCAAATAATGCCTTCATGTCATCTTGATACTTCTGCAACCTTTCATCTACTTTGACCCTGTGTTGTTGAACCTCAATTAGTTGGTTTATCCTCCTGGTGACATGATTAGGTTCTTCTTTCTGATCTTGCCACAATTTCATCATGGGGAGCGCTAAATTTATAGGTAACACCGCATCTGTCCCATATACCATCTAAAAAGGGGAAATGCCGATATATTTTTTAGTGCCAATGCGATTCTCCCACAAGGCATATTTTAAATGCACATGCTAAGACTTTTTGTTTTCATCCAACACTTTCTTAATTATATTGATTAGGCTCTTGTTAGATGACTCAGCCAGTCCATTTCCTTGGGGGTAGTATGTTGTAGAATGGCCAAGAACGATATTATACTTTTGGCAGAAGCTGATCATAACCATAGATTTGAAAGCCTGGGCATTATCTGTTACTATCTTTCAGGGGCAGCCAAATCTTGACAAGATATTGTCTTCTAAGAAATCTATTACCACCGAGTCAGTTTCCCTTTTGGTTGGAATATCTTCCACCCATTTAGTAAAGTAGTATGTGGAAGTTAAGATCCACTTGTGTTGGGTGCTAGAATTTGGATTAATCTCTCCTATAAAATCTATTCCCCATTGTTGAAAAGGGGCTTCAGTTTTGATCGGAACTAAAGGTAGCATCGGGAGTTTCTGTTTGCCCGCAAATAGCTGACAAGGGTTACAGGCTCGGACCTTGGTGTTAACATCTAAGAAAATTTTTGGCCAGTAATACCTAGCCCTCAGAATTTTGTAAGTTGTGGCCCTCCAAGCATGATGTCCTCCACACACTCCTTCGTGAAATTCACTTATAACCCTTTCTGTTTTCGATTCGACTAAGCAGATTAACAAGAAACTGAGTGGGTCTTTCCAATATAGTTGATTTTTGGCAATACAATACTTAACCGCATGAAGCTTTAAAGTCCTGGATTTTGATGGCGATAGTTCACTCAGACATTTTAGAGTTAGCAGGTAGGATACTATGTTTCTGTACCATTCTAACGATACAAACTTCTCCTTGGTCTTAATTGCACTTGTTCGTTCATCAAGCTCGTTTATGCTCATGTCTCCCTCACATCCCTGCAGGAAGTTTATATCTAGAGCTCTGAGATTTGATTCAGCCAAAATCTTGGCTAGGCCTTGTCCCTTTATCATTTTAGTAGGTTTGATTTCCAGGTCAAATTCTTGAATCTTGGCAAGCCATCGTCCTCTTTTCCCATCGTTGTCTGGTTGTACCAAAATATCTTTCACAGAACTTGTAGGTACGTACGCGATTATCTTGGAGTGTAATACATATTTTCTAAATGCCTTCAGTGCTTTTACCATGGTGTACGCTTTTTTTTCTATTATATCATATTTAAGTTCTGCGTCTCTGAGGCTCTTGCTGAAAAAGGCGATCAACTGTTCGAAACCCTCTTCATTTTTTTGGAGGAGCACCGCAATAATCGTGTGTTCGGAGGCAAACGAGAAAATAAGAAAATCTTTTAGATAATCGGGGCTTTCCAATACAGGTGCCTCGACTATGAATTTCTTAATGTGTGTGAACGAAGCTTTGGCCTCTGTTGTCCACTTTACTTCGTTGTTCTTTTTCAGCATATCTATGATCAATTTTACAATTTCAGCGAAATTTGGGATAAATCTTCATAAAAAAATTATTTTTCCTAAGAAAGATTGAATTTCTTTTACATTTCTAGGAATGTTTATAGTGTCTATCGCTTCAACCCTCTTAGGATCAATCTTAATTCCATCCTTAGATACAATATGACCAAAAATTTTACCTTCTTGCATGGCGAAGTGTGATTTCTTTGGGTTTAAGGACAGACCAAACCTGTGGCATTTTTTGAATGTTTGTTTAAGATGTACCAAATGCTCTTCGTCGGATTTGGAGAAAACCATTAAATCATCAAGATAGATGACTACGAAATTATCCCTCTCTTGGATGAAAGAGATGTCCATAGCGCATTGGAACGTGGCTCCTGCATTCATCAAACCGAAAGGCATTTTATCATACATGAACGTACCCCAAGGGGTAGTAAAAGCTTTTTTTTTTTATCCTGTTCATTCATGGCAATTTGATTATATCCAGAGAAACCGTCAATCATAGACATTTTGTTCGCCCCAACTACCCTTTCTAGCACGTGATCCATTTTAGGCAACGGATAGTTGTCTTTAAGAGAGGACTTATTTAGATTTCTGAAATCCACGCATAGTCTAATTTCCCCACTCTTTTTTCTAACCGGGACCAGGTTTGCCACCCAGTCGGAATATCTCAGAGGTACTATAATTTTCTCCTCTAAAAGCTTCTTCACTTCTCTCTCGACCACAGGCAATAAAATGGGGTTGATCTGCCTAAGATTTTGTCTAAAGGGTTTGACCCCGGGCTTTAGAGGTATCTTGTGATCGATCACAGTAGTGTCATAGGTTCTTAACTCATCGTAAGACCAGGCGAAAATGTCTTTAAATTGTCTGATTAGGTCCTTATACTTGTCTTTTATTTCAGGGGGAAGGAGTTTAGATATTTTAACTGTCTTGGAATCTTCTTTGGTTCCTATGTCACAGTCCTCAACCTCTTCTGGTTGGGGTTGTAAGGTGGATTTTACAGGTATGTCGTTTTGATCAAACAATCTTTCCAGAGGGATCAGTCCTTTCAGAATCTAGTTATTTTTTAAGACCAGCATGCGATGATTTGTGATTTTGTCTTGGAAAGCTTGAGGGTCCTCCCCTTCTTGCATGATCCATATATGGTCATTCTGATTTTATTGATCTATGTGAGTTTCGGAAAATTCACCTACTGCTTCAAGAAACTTCTTAATTTTTTCATCATCCTCAAAAACCTTCCAATGCTGGATATTATCTGGTATAGATGGTTTGTGTCTTATCTCTATGTGATACTTCAATTTAAAGGTTGTAGGAGGAGTGAAAGTTGAAGCTGCTTTAGCTAATGCATCAGCCTGTAAGTTTTCTGTGTGTGGGATGAAGTGGACATTTACAGACGAGAAAAAGTTTTCCATCAGATCCCAGGCACAATTTTTGTATGATCTTAATCTGGGATGCTTGGCTTGGTATTGCTGATTTATTTGCTTGACTATCAACTCCACATCTCCGTATACCTCTAGTTTTTTTATTTTTAGCCTCCTGGAAGCCTCTAATCCTAAGACCAAGGATTTTTATTCACATACATTGTTAGTATAATCTATATCACATTGTAGTCTGTTAAAAAAAGGGACAACGAACCTTTCTTCAGGTGCCACAAAAAGCACTCCTACACTAGCCCCTTCGCAAGATGAGGCACCGTCAAAAAACATTTTCCAGATACCGGTGCTACACATATCCTCAGTCATGTAACCTGACTCTTCATGCTCTATATCATTTTCATTTGTGCAACCATCTAAACCATCGTCAAAAGATAAGATACAATTTCCTAAATCTTGATCTACAATGTAAATAGGGAAATTATTCGGATTTTGGGGGTCGCTTACTGTATATGCTAACCTCGTCTCCCTGTACAACCGAGTAAATTTCCCACCAAACATAGGAATCATGGCCTACATCATATCCAGTTGAAGAGAACTCCCCAGCTTGATTCCCCATGACCTAGACAATAGTAAGTCATACTTGGGGGGAATATCAGCAATGACCACATCCATCAAGATGCTCTTAACTGGGACCTGTTCCAGGGTGACTACTAAATCCTTTATCATTCCCATACACTTAACTTTTCTCGAATCAAATGAGTAAATATATCCGTAAGGTCTGGTGATATGGAGACCCAATATTTCCATAATAATTTTAGGCATCACGTTATGTGAGGCTCTGGAGTCTAGCATGCAATTATGTAGCAGTTGATCGTATACATTTTAGGTGATATAAAAGGGAGCAATAGTGTCTTTGGATCCTTTAAAATGTGGACCAAAAGTGATGTTGGGCTTATCATCTTCCAGGTTCAAAACGTCAGATTGGCTTTCTAGCTCTAAAACGCCTATCACTTTGGTAATCTGATTTCGATAAACTGGGTTTTTCGCTAACTCTACCAGAGGAATTGGTATCTTAATTTTATTTATCTCATTTTCGAAACTGAAAACTCCGCTCACCTTGTCTGTTTCTCTAGTTGGGACTTTTGAATCCTTATTTTCCAACTTATTTGTCTGGACTGCCTTATTACTCAGGATCTTGGTTAAAGGTGTATTTGTATTAGCTGCTTCGGTTTCCTGTGTTTTAGTCTCAACCTTTTCCACTTCGGGTTCTTGCGCGTTTACTACTTTCGCTTTGTTGTTAGGTAACACGGTTTCTTCTGGGGTAGGCTCATAAGTTTGAACTCTTGGGAGAATTTTCTTAGGTTGAGTAGTTGAAATAGGCTTACCCTTAGATCTCAAGTTATACCTAGGTTGGCCCTCAGCCATTATCATACCAGTTTCTTCTTGATAACTACACAGGTCAGTATAATCTCTTTCTTCACCCTCAATAGACGATTGTTGAGTGTTTAGAGATTTTTGATAATCCTCTCTAGTCAGATAAGTTTGTGTGCAGTCATCACCCAAGTTCATGACATCATCATCTAAATCTCTAAAATCTTGGAGATCATTCGCTCCTATAAAATTTCCGTTCTTTAGGGGAGTTTGTATTTTCTGATCTTTGTTTTTTATCTATCTTTGTTGATTTGGGGGATTGGGATTCTTCCTAAAATCCTTTTTGGCGAAAGAATCAGCTTTGGCCTATTCTAGCTCCATTCTGGATATCTTATTAGACAGTTCCTTAATTACCCTAGCCATATCATCTACTTTGTCATCTGTATATCTATTAGATCCTGACGGCCCTACTTGTTCTCTAAAGCGTCTAGTTTCTCGGTTTCCTACTTCTACTTTAGCTTCTAACTTACCAGAAGCCATCATATTTGACTCAATTTCTACAGCGTCATCTTGCATTCGGTTTAGAGTAGCTCCCCTTCTTTCCCACAAAAGAAGTGCAAAATCTGGTTCGAAAGCCCCTACGAAAGTTACTTTTGTTGCGGGTTGGGACAGTTTAACCTCGGCTGGGATTTTTTTATACAGCTTGTTGAATCTCTGAATAAAATCCATAATTGTTTCTGAATTATTTTTTCTTAAAGACCCAAACTCGATTAAATAGTATAGGTGGTCCTTTCTTTTGCCCCATTGTCTAATGAAAGCATCTTCCAAAGCATCATAGGACAAGATAGATCCTACAGGTAGACTCTAAAACCAAGTTCGGACCTGACCTTCAAAGGTTTGGATGAAAAGCCTTGAATACACATATTCATGTTCGAGACCTAGGATGTCTGCGAATTAATCAAAGAAATTTATGTATTCAGTTGCGGTCAGATCTCCTTCCCCAGTGAATTTTGGCAAATTTTTTATATAATTTTCGAGAAGGGCGTGCAAAGGAATGGGCAATACCAAAGGAGCATATCTTGTTGCCACTTTAGAAAACAATCTAGGAGGGGGGGTAGGCCCTTGACCTCTAGCTCCTCCCCTAGGAACACCTCCACGTCCTCCTCCGACAACCCCTCCACCTCCACCTCTGGCAGCTACCATCGTTATTAGTGGAAAGTTGTAAAGGGGGTTTTGGAATATTAAAAGTGAATATTTACTCTCTTCACAGGGCGAAAAACCCGAGGATGATTAGTAAGGGATGCGAGGGCTTGGATCTTCGGACTTGCAAGAGATGTACTCGAAAGAACCAACGGGTGTGGAAACTAAATGTGTGAAATGTTCATCGAGATTATGTGAGGTCGCAAAATTCAACTAAAGAGTCGACGATATATCGACAGTAGATAAATTTTCTACAAGACTTTTTCCTTTATGTACTACAGAGGTTATCGGACGGGTTTTGCTTCTAACTTCGGAGCAATTTGATGTTAGATATTTTGTATCGAAAAGAGGGCTACGTGAAGTTGAAGGTTCAGAAGAACTCTTGGTCTTAAATTGTGGGTATTTAAGCTAATAGATTGTAGGGGTCGGCTTAAGAGAGCCTCTCACCTTTAAAATCTTCTCAGGATCAGTAATGGGTGTGGTTTGTTTACCATCTGGGTTTTTCCTAGTATTCCTTCGTCCGGATGCCAGCTTATTAATCATGGAGTCGCCAAGTGAAAGATTGGAAAGCCTTTAAAAGGTGTGCACTCTTTGTTCACTATCAAAGGGTTTCACTTTCAACAAAAAAATGTCGTTTTCCCAGAGAAAAAGATTTCGTAACTTCGGTCCCCGGCAACGACGCTAAAAAGATGTTGTTCCAGAGTTTGTACTTAAGGCTTAGAAGTACAGTGTCTAGGCATCCGAAAGTGAGTAAGGGGTAGAGAAGGAATAAATGTCAACCTTCGGCGAGGGAAGCTACGGTTGATTTCTAGGTTGTTGTCTAGCTTCCAACTGTTCCTGGATGTTTATGTCCCTTTCAATCACTGCCCACAAACGTTCCAGTTCGACCCGAGTAGTGGCTGTTTTAAAAATAGTATCAAAAATATTCAAGGCAATATGTGTTTGATCTGATAGTCCGGGTTCAATATTAGGCTATCTTGCTACAGGGACAGTCATAGAGGAACAAAAAGATAAGAAAATATCAATACTTTTTAGATGTTGTCTCGATTTTGGTCATATAAAGGAGAGTTTATAGCTCCGATAGTGAAAACAGGGTGCAAACTAAAGGCCCTTTCCCATAACTGAGTTATATTTTAATAAATGTGTATGAGGTGTAAGAAAAACATTAAGTTGTCTATCATGTAAGGCTCCTATCAAGGGAGAATCTCACTTATAAACAGAAGAAGAAAAAGATAAATAAATAACCTGATGAAGCATAAAATATATATAGAAATCTAAAATGTTCACTGGTCTTCTACCTGCTGATAGCCGGTACAGAGGAAAAACGGTAAACAATATAGAAAACTAGAATTTATTCACTATAGTAGAGGTTGTACTAAATTATAGCGAAGAATTCATCAGATACATATATGAAATTAAATGAAATATGAAATATAAGGAAAATAACTCATAACACAGTCGTGACAGAATCGAGAATCTTCGGATTTGCTTTATATTAACTCTCGAGGGAGAAAAATCTCTATTACAATCGACCCAAAAAGGTCCATCCTATTTTTCTTCCTTCTATTGTATATTTATACAAATTTACATATGATGGAATCCCAATCATTCCAGGATTTTCAGTTACAACGAGAAGGAGATCAATCGTTTCATTTCTTTATCTTATGTCTTTATTTGGTACCAGAAGCCTGCCCTCTCACATGCTCGGTACAAGTGACACATTTTTCCACCAGCCGAGATATCAACCTTGAAGGTTCCGCTTGAAAATTGGCCTCAAAAATGTAACAATCTCTGACTAATTGTGCAACCTTTC
Organism: Picea engelmannii; assembly: GCA_009831015.1. Taxonomy (NCBI): domain Eukaryota; kingdom Viridiplantae; phylum Streptophyta; class Pinopsida; order Pinales; family Pinaceae; genus Picea; species Picea engelmannii. The sequence continues at coordinate 200,057 of ML801248.1, read as the reverse complement.
TTCCATCTGTCAGTCTAGGGTGTCAATAGCGCACAATTGTACACTTGGTTTAATAATACATTTATCTATTTAAACTATGTCTGCCAGAGTTACTTGTGAGACTTCAGCCGAATCTCTTTCTTCTTTCTCATTTATATCAAGCGAGAGTTTCGCCATATTCATTTGGCTCAACGTCTCAACATTACTCTCGCTATCAATGCCTAACAGATTTTCATCTATAGAACCAAAAGCCTCTTCACAAGATTTCCTTACCTTCTTGGCTTGCAATTTGCCTTCTGATATGCTGCGTTCCCATTCTTTCAATAAAATATTACCTCGGGTCTGTTCTGAAATGGAAAACTTAGAACTTTCTCCTGATTCCCTATTTGTTGTAGCTATTACAGCCTCTTGAAATGTGACTCGAGCTACTCCAGCTTCTCTCTCTGACAGATAATTTTTCTGATACTTGATCAATAAGCAGACAATTGTCCCGAATCGTCTCTACCTTGGCAAGTAAACTTCGCTGGGCTGCAGAAACCCTGCTCCGAATCTCCATAGCCTGGGACTGGAATATCTCGATATTTATAACTTGGCTTTCGACGAACTCTAATCTAACCTGTAGTTGCCCTATCAAGTCTCTTTGTTGGTCTACCTGTATTTGACTAGTCTGAGCTACCAGCTCTACTTGTTCGAGCTTAGCTTTGAGCAGCTCGATTTCCTCTTTATCGGCCATCCGTGCTTGTTATATTCCTGTGTTCGCCTGGTCCCTGGCAGCTTCTTCTACTATGGCTAGTTTAGCTTCTAAGGTTTTGATGAGGCGATTTTTTCACTCCAGCTGATTTTTCAAAACCTCGACTGAAAATTGGTTTGTCGTAGAAAACGCCCCTAATGTCCCGGCTATTTCTATCACAAACTCTTCTTTCTTATTTTCTTTCCCGTCAGTCAACACCTTAAATTTCTTGGCTGTTGATCCTGCTTCTTGATAGAATTCTCTTTTTACCACATCTTTTCTCTTCTTATCAAAAAGAACTCATTTGGAGGGAGCTCTTCCATCCTTATAGGTCTCAATTATTCATTGAAAATCCACCTTGCGTCTATGTTCCCTTGTGATGCAAGAGCACGCCCACATCAAGCGAGCCAGCACGGAATGCAAGTGGACAGCTGGACAAGCCAGCACGAATTTTGAAATCACCTTGAGAATTGATGCGCCATCTTAAATGAAGCCATTAAGATGAGGCGCACTTTTATATTGTAATGGACCTTGAGCCATACGCTCTCATCCTTAGTTGGTTGGAGGCATTTAAGATAGTTAATGCAGGTAGATAGGATTTTAATTCTAGATTAGACTGTTTGAGAGCACAAGAGGCAAACGGGATATAGACACCCTCATTGTGTATTGTAAAAAAATTATGAGCATTAAGAAGAAGAGAAGCAGAGAGTTGTGGAAGAACACCCATGTACAGAGTTTGAATTAATAGAATAGATTGATTCAAATCCATGGTTTTTGTGTTTGTTCTCTGTGCATGTATGTTGAATGCTATGCTCATGAGTATTTACTTCCTGTTATGCATTTGTTTCACATGCTATGTATGAATGATTTCTTGCTGAGTGTTTGAAGCCTGAGAAAGGAAGTAGAAGAAATGAGTTCAATTTGTTTCTCTATCTGAGCAAGGATTCCTGCAAGGAGTGCAGTTGAAGTCATCCACAAGGAGTGCGTTGACAGAAGGCTCAGATAGTTTAACTCTTGTTCTCATTCGCCCAGAAGTGAAATTGGGTTATAGGAGCCGTGCAAGGAGTGCGCAGGCTAAGGAAAGTCTCAGTTGTGAATCTGAGCGGAGTATTGAAGGACTACTACTGCAGGAGTGCGCAGAGTCGAAGGTATTCAGCACTTGGAAGTGTCTGAGAGTTTCCGCAAGGAGTGCACGCAAGAATCTTCCCTAAGACTCAGAGTTGTGAGAAAGATCGGGAGGGATAAGTCCTTTGAAGCTATTGAAGGTAGCGCAAAGAGTTGGAGCATATCGGGTGACTCAAGGCAATGGAGGTTTGAGTCACAGTTGATTAAGTCCAAGAAGGAGTCCTTGGTTCACTTCGTGAATGTATCGAGGAGGATAAGACAAACGGTCAGGATCTTGTGGAGAGGATTTTCGAAATCCCGCCAGACGTCAGATCCGCCAAAGAAGCGAGGAGGATACGGTTACGCTCGGGGTTTAAGCTCAAGGGATTGTGGACCATCAGATCTGCACATAGATACCCGTCAGTCGTTGGATTGACCAGGAGTTGCACGAAGGTTAAGCTTTGTGGATGTGAGGAGGAAAGTTTCGACGAGAGGCATGGTCCCCGGGATTTCGACGTTCACAAAATCGAGAATCGAGAGGGCGAGTGATCGGGAATTTTCATAGTGGAAATCCCGGACACAATCTGAACTGTCCATCCACTGGGGACGCATGTCAGGAATCCGAAGGAAGTCGGGATTCGGCGTTTCGCGAATCCTAAAGACAAATTAATTGGAGCATTTGAAATCGTGAATCGCGAAATAGCGAGGGATGGCGAGGACCGTCCATTCTTGAGGACGCGTGGGCGAGATCGAAGACGTCAGGAAATTCCCTGAAAGGAAAAGTCAATTGTCGGGGAATCGACACTCGTGAGATCAGAGAAAACGGAAGGAAAAGCACTTCGGCATTAGAAGTCGTGAAACCCCGAGGGAGACCTAGGGCGGTTGATCCTAATAGACGATCACGGCTGTTGATTTCGTTTACGATGGAAAGGCTTTTAGGGACGTCGCATCAGGAATCAGGAGTCCTGGAGACAAGGTAAACATTGCATCAGGAATCGCGATATCGCGAAACGCGATATCCCGACAACCAAAAGGAGCGTGGGGCCACAGGAATTAGTGGAGGACAGGTGGATGAGTTATCGAAGTTGGGGGAAAGGAAATTT
>ML801248.1:181552-191847 GCA_009831015.1 Picea engelmannii | reverse complement strand
GATTGATTCAAATCCATGGTTTTTGTGTTTGTTCTTTGTGTATGTATTTTGAATGCTATGCTCATGAGTATTTACTTCTTGTTATGCATTTGTTTCACATGCTATGTATGAATGATTTCTTGCTGAGTGTTTGAAGCCTGAGAAAGGAAGTAGAAGAAATGAGTTCAATTTGTTTCTCTATCTGAGCAAGGATTCCTGCAAGGAGTGCAGTTGAAGTCATCCGCAATGAGTGCGTTGACAGAAGGCTCAGATAGTTTAACTCTTGTTCTCATTCGCCCAGAAGTGAAATTGGGTTATAGGAGCCGTGCAAGGAGTGCGCGGGCTAAGGAAAGTCTCAGTTGTGAATCTGAGTGGAGTATTGAAGGAATGTTTCTACAAGAGTGCGCAGAGTCGAAGGTATTCAGCACTTGGAAGTGTTTGAGAGTTGCCGCAAGGAGTGCACACAAGAATATTCCCTAAGACTCAGAGTCGTGAGAAAGCTCGGGAGGGATAAGTCCTTTGAAGCTATTGAAGGTAGCGCAAAGAGTTGGAGAATATCAGGTGACTCAAGGTGAGAGAGGTTTGAGTCACAGTTGATTAATTCCAAGAAGGAATCCTTGGCTCACTTCATGAACGTATCGAGGAGGAGAAGACAGAAAGTCAGGATCTTGTGGAGAGGATTTGTGAAATCCCGCCAGACGTCAGATCTGCCAGAGAAGCGAGGAGGATACAGTTATGTTCGGGGTTTAAGCTCAAGGGATTGTGGACCGTCAGATCTGCACATAGATACCCGTCATTCGTTGGATTGACTGGGAGTTGCACGAAGGTTAAGCTTTGTGGACATGAGGAGGAAAGTTTCGATGAGAGGTGTGGTCCCCGGGATTTTGGTGTTCATGAAATCGGGAATCACGAGGGCATGCGTGATCGGGAATTTTCATAGTGGAAATCTCGGACTCAATCTGAACCGTCCATCCACTGGGCACGCGTGTCAGGAATCCAAAGGAAGTCAGGATTCGGCGTTTCACGAATCCTGAAGACAAAGTAACTGGAGCATTTGAAATCATGAATCATGAAATAGCGAGGGACAGCGAGGACAGTCCATTCTTGAGGACGCGTGGGCGAGATCGAAGCCTTCGGGAAATTCCCCGAAAGGAAAAGTCAATTGTCGGGGAATCGACACTCGTGAGATCGGAGAAAACGGAAGGAAAAGCACTTCGGCATTAGAAGTCGCGAAACCCTGAGGGAGACCTGGGGCCGTTGATCCTAATAGACGATCACGACCGTTGATTTCATTTACAGTGGAAAGGCTTTCAGGGACGTCGCATCGGGAATCGGGAGTCCTGGAGACAAGGGAAACGTTGCATCAGGAATCACGATATCGTGAAACGTGATATCCCAACAACCAAAAGGAGCGTGGGGCCACAGGAATTAGTGGAGGACAGGTGGCACGAGTTATCAAAGTTCGAGGAAAGGAAAGTTCTGAAACATTGGCATTAGGATTCGTGATCCCGCGAAGTCTGAACTCTCGATGAGATAAGGGATCGTTGAAAGGTCAAAGCCGTGATCTCATCAGAGTTTCAGTGTATTGGGGTTGGGGGTTCGGTAAATCCATTTGTTTGATATCACGAGTGGCGAAATCGTGATAGGAGAAGCCCCGATAGGCAGAGGAAGGGTCAGCGTTGACTTGCATCGGGGTTCGGGGATTCGAAACACCAACACTCGACGATTGACCTCGCGATACCATGAAGTCCAATTCCCCGATAAGTAAGATGGGGATCACACGAAGAGTTCTGTGGGAGTAAGATTTCCCGATAGGGAAATAGAAGGGTTGGTTAATGTTCTTCGGGCCGAGGAAAGGAGGAAAGATCCTGTGAGCGGACGTGCCCTACGGAGCACACCTGCGTCACCTTGAGTTGACTGTAAGGGAGTAATGGAGGCGATGGGATCTCTGATTTGCTTAGCTAACTGGCTCGGAGTGGTAACTGGAGTCTACTTTTTTGGCAGATCGAGAGTTTTTATTTCCGGTTTCAGACTCCTAGTTTGTTCTCCCCTGTCTTGGTGTTTTTCTTGTCTGGGTGCTATATCTTTGGAGCCTTCGGCTTCTTTTTGCTGCACCTCTACTGTTATTCGATTTTCACCCCGCAATACTTGGGGAAGACAACTCCGTCGATGTTCTTGGAAGTTTAAGACATCGGCCCTCTCTTCGGGTGCCAGGGCTTGTATCTGAGCCAAAACCTCGGCATAAGATCTTGTGCCTCAGAAAATGTCATCCGAGGGTGAATTTTCATGTTTGAACCTTTTAAGCCCGCAACTGGCTAAGTGATTACTTACGACCCTCTATGGATCGTTCTTTTTGAATTCGACATGAACCAATTTCAGGTCCTCCAGGGTTGTTTCCTTAGCTTTAGCATGCCCAAAATATAACAAAGAATATGAACTTAAATGAATAGGAAAAGGTGGCCATACCTTCTTAGAATATCCCTTAAGCTTCTTGCTTACTCCACCGATTACGGTTTGTCTGGCAATCTCACGAAAAGCCAGCCTATTGGGTATGAATAATGGCAAGGCATTCGGAGGAACAGAAGAGCCGAAAACCCAGAGATATGAAAATTCTGCTTCCACGTACCAGTCGGCTATACTGCTCAGATTTACCGTGATACTGTCTGAGATCCTGGATGGCGGGTGGCCAAAGATAGTGACATGCAGCGGTACCATCACCCAGTTAAAGATTTCATACACAACATCTGAGGCTTTGTCTTCCCACAACTTTAAATGGTAGACGTGGATGGGCTCAGCCTCCGATGGCATCCAGCTCCAACTCATTAAGGGAAAAGGTGTCAGAAAACACACAGTGTCCATGATATACGCGGACATAAAGAATGAAGCAATTTTTCCACTCTCCTTCAATGCTCGATACTCTGTAACTTGACTGGTCAAACTATCAGACAGTAGTTTAGCCCAGTCGAAGGAACAGCCTTTGGCGACTGTGTGAATTAGAGGCACCCACTGAAGGAAACAATGTGTGGTGTCCTCTCTCCCATATAATCTGCAGGTCATCATAGAGATATATTTGAACTGTGGTTCCAGAGAAGCTATTGAATATATACCATTCTTGTCCACCCTAAACTTTGCAGGGTGTGAAACCCAATCTTTGATTAAACCAGACATAGTCTTGTCGTATTGCACACATTCCTTCTATTTAAAATTCTCCAGGAATTCGACATTGTAAACAAAGTCCGACATGGCTGGCAACTTGTACATAGCCTGCAATTGTTCGGGTCTAAAAGTCCCAATGGTGACCCTCTTCTCATTGACGATGGTTCTGGTTGGTATATCTACATGGTCTAATGCCCACCGGATCATATCGTAGTAAGGGAGAAGACGTGGCCTAGCCGCTACTTTATGCATTTAAGCCTGGACAAGGATCTTATACTTGGTGATCAGGTCGTCTTTTTCATTTTCACTGGAATCATCTGAAACATCTACCAATTCAGATTTTAGAACCTCAGAAATATATGAGCAGGTCCTGACAGTCGACACTTCGAGGTGAAGTATCAGAAACGTTGTCTGAACCTTTTCCTGAAACCTCAACAGTGGCTTTAGACGCTTTTCACGGGGCCATGGTGAGGGATTCTACTTTAGCTCTCCTGTGATAACAATATGTATACACACATAAATTAGTTCGCTCTAGAAAGGTTTGCTCTGCGTAGAATAGAAATAAAATTTGTGACAACAAATAAAAGATCCATGCCTTCGACCATTTAAAACTAGGTCGTCCTTAGGAACAGAACGGTCAAATCGTTCTTAAGTTTAGCAATAAAAACCAAATCCTTACTTGTTGATTCGCCTCGTTTCCAATTAATGTCCTAGATTTTGACAGTTCATAATGCAAGTTGGCACAAGTAAAGTTTAAAATTTCCTCGGAGACTGTGCATATTAATTTGTATTAAAACACTGGAAATGTTGGCTTAGCTTAATTAATCGGGCTTTTTTAAATGTTAATTAATCTTTCGACACTCGCCTCATCAAGAGCTTTTGCTTTAACCCTTTGAACCTCTAAGACCCGAGATTGCGATAATTAGCTTTGGTTAATAAAAAATGTAACCATGATTAGGCTTTTTATTAATTACGTTGTTATTTATATCGTGACTTCGCGACTTAGAGCTTTGAAGGTATAGCTTCCAGGAGGCTCGTATGCTGAGTTACGAAATCGTGAGATCGCGATGATATGATTTAATTAAATTGGAGGATAAAACCGGATTAAGTGTTTAATTAATTACGTTTCTATCTATATCGCGACTTCGCGACTCGGGGTTTCAAAGGTATAACTTTTGAGTGAAAACACGTCGAGTTGCGAAATCCCGACAGAGCTTAACCACGGCTAAACCTTTTACCTTTAACATTAACCCGAGTTACTTTAACAAGAATCTCATGGTTTCGGCTATCGGGGTTACGATGGTAAGACTTTTGGAGCTAGCAAACGCCGAGACACGAAATCCCGATGATGCTTAACTACAGTTTAGAGCATTTTTACTCTCGGTAATGATCTGGGTAAACTTTTTAAAACTAGTTCGTCGTTTCTCCCCTAGGGACTTGTAAACTATGTGATCTATAACTTCCAACATGCGACATCCCAAGGTAAAAAGGAGATATTGGTTTAAACGATAAAAAAATAAAAAAAATAAAAAACTTACCTTAAGAGTATGATAACTGTCGTTGTTTGCGTGATGAGACTTCTAAGTTTTTGGAAAAAATAAAGGAAAATATGAAAACTAGCTTTTGACTTCAACCATTAAGACATGCAATTTTAAACAGGCTAAAAAAACAAAGGCGGCTCCAACAGGGTGAAGGGGGAATATCCCATAAGTACTGGTGATATTTCCCAATAGTCATTCAAAATCTTATTGAGGTGTGATTGTAGCCCACAACCACCACCTTGGATAGATAAAACCTATATTTTGACCACTGAGTCACCTCGATCAAGCACGACATTTATATTTTCAGCCTTAGAAATTGGTCACAGGCTGGATTCTTTCCAAGGGTTGGGTGACTCAAGGAGGCATGCGTAGAACAACTGAACCTTGACCTTCGATCCTTCTTGGGTGTATCCCTACCTTATGGTGTAGGAATGCTTGATTGGGAGGATTTTGGTATCTTATTTCACAACTTTCTAAGTTTCAATGAAAAGATGATGATGGGGAGTTATTTGGATGCCTATCCCCAAAATCGTAACTTAGACTACCAAATTATTTTTTGTTCCTCCTATGGAGGTTAGAAGTGGGTTGATTATGGTTGCTTTTAGGATGTGAAAAATGGGCTGTGGAGTTGGGGTCATGGCCCAACCTCGTTCATTAAAAATAGTGTGCACAAAAAGATCTTTACTAAACAAATGAATCCCTTCTAATCTTCCCAAATTGCTTATGAGCGTGAGAAGAGCATACTATGGTTTCAAGTATCTAGTGAAAAACCTTTTGAATATGTGGTGTGTGCAAGAAGTGATGGTGAGTGTTGAATTTTTAATAATTTAAGTGAACAATTTTTGGCATGTGGACATTGCTTGGTCCTTTACAATCGTTGTTTGCTCCTAACTTACTAGATTTAACAAACAATCCTTGCAAAAAATTGAAAAATCCCTAGGCAACTAGCATGGTGGACATGTGAGTCCTTACTCTTGAGATTTAATATACCTAGGATGTTATCTGATCTAAGAAAGCTTTGAAACTATTCCTAGATTGTGAACATGTGGGCATGTGCAACACTTACAATGTTTTATACTTCCTAAGTGATTTAGTCTAAGAATTTGAAACTATCCTAAGATTGTGCACATGTGGGCATGTATGGGCCCTTACAATTCTTTGAGATTATGTTTCAAAAAAAAGACAAGAGGTATTCACCTCTCCCAAAATGGTTGATTTTAAAGGGATATGTAGGTTTCTTCAAGCAATCTATTTTTTTATTTCCAAGATCACACAAGGATGCAAGGAAAGAGCATACTCCAAGATTTTCTAAATAGCCTTCTGGTCCCAAATTAATGTAATGTTTTTGTAAGAGAAAAATATTTTAATGAAATTCAAATGCTAAACTTTAAGCCATCCATGTAGAAACCAAGGAAACCAAAATAAACTATGGTTCTTTTTAATCCCCCTAGAAGTCTATGTGTGGTTGAGTTATCTATGCAAGAATGAACTTCGATCCTACTTGTTATGGCTTTTACAAAGTGCATAAAAGAAATCTAAGCTACTAAAAAAAATACTTAGCCTCAAAATCCCTTACAATGTGGTGAAAAAGATCTTCTGTGCGGATTTTGCACAGACATCCGTGCAAAGTGCGTATACCACGTGAAATGAAAATGACGTAGATGTGTAGTTCCATGCGACTATTTTTCTCAAACCTACACACACGTAGGAAAATGGCGAGACGAAAATTTAAAATGGAATCCTCCAACAAAGGGTTGAATTGAAGTGTTTGAAGAGTAGGTTGAGCCGGTTTTGAACCCTACAAATGCAAGAGAGTGAGAATATAAGGTCTAAGAGTCCAAAGGGGGGGGAATTTGATCCCAAACCCAAGTATGGTTGCCAAACTGGTGGGTTCCTTTTGTCACTTGGGTGAGCAAAAAGAGGAGCCTTGATTGCTTAGTTGGACTAGTTAAACAACACAAAACAATGGTTATCAAATTAGTAAACCTGCAAACAATCAAACATATATCAAAGAAAAAGAAAAAAAACAAAGAAACATGAGTTAAACAACTATCAACAAGAGATGAAAAATATTGAACACAAAGAATTGGTCTCCAATAGACACTGGTCTTCTTAATTTGAGAACACCAAGAGGTGAAATGTGGGACTTCTAAATCCCCTATTCCTCCTAAGGGAGGGCTCTTGAATCCCTTAATATAGAGCTTATACTTTCCTATTCTAACTTGAAAATGGTGAAGAAATGTATGGAAAGGATTCCCAAGCGGTGGAAAGGCTTTCCTTTTCTATACTTGTTCAAATTGTTATTGAAAGAGGAAATGGTTTCTCCAAGAAGATTTGAACAAAATAACACTAAAATAAACTTCTTCCTCTTTTGCATACAATGATCATCTAATTATAGGAGGATTGATAGATATTTCACAACTAGTTTCAACTATGAATGGGGAGGCATTTGAAGGTACCTCCCATCCTTTCAGTGATCCCAAGGCAGAATTTTAGGGAAATTTTGGGGTATGTTTGAGATCTACTTCATCCCAGAAGTGGTTGAGGCCTAACCAAAATCATCAATGCACCATTTATGCATCCGCGCAGGTTTCTTGATTTTCAGTCATGTGGCCCACGAACTATGTGCATTGTACGTCGTGTTATCCTGCACGAAAATTCAAGATCTTTTTTGCATAGTTTTGTGACTATCTGACAATTTTTTATTGTGATCCTCCTATAATTATTGGTTGTATGTTGTATTTGTGTTGCATGTTTCTTCACCAGTTTTTTGTATTTGTATGAGAAATTTGTTGGTGATAACAATCATAATTGTATTTACATGGATAGGCACACAGACCTATTTATGTCCAGGCTCACCAGCCTCATAGTCACATAGGCTCCCCGACCTTAAACATAAACAGTTTTATATATATATAACTTAGCACTACACACTTCCAGGTCATTACTGTGCACTTACCCAGGTGCGCGCAACACACAAAATGTGTGCATCCTGTCTTTATAACAATTATCCACGCACTTGCTTAGATGTGCACAATAGAAAAAACCAAGTGTCAATGAATCACCATCCTATATATGTAATTACAAAGGGTTCTAGACCAGGGACATTACAATCCCCTCCCCCTTATTTATGCATTGTCCTTAGTGCATCATATACACATATACATACAAAAGTTTCAAAAATATTAAAAAAATGAGGACAATCTACTGGCATAGCATCCTCGTGCTCCCAGGTTGCATCCTTAGGACCGTACCAGTTCCATTGGGCCTTTACTATATCCATGGCTCGATTCTAGAGCTACTTATTTTTCGATCCAATATGCAAATTGGTCGCACTTGAAATCCGCCTTCTGGCTCCACGTAAATTACATTCCAATCAATAATATGATTAGCATCATGTATATACTTCTTAAGCAGTGACACATGGAAAACATTATGAATACACAAGGATGCAAGAAAAAAAAGAATATAAGCGATAGGACCAATCCTTCCAAGGATTTTGAATGGCCCATAGTAGTGCGCTACTAGCTTAGAACATTTTTCCAACTTCAAGGAACTGCACCTGGCCTTCACTTTCAGAAATACATGATCACCCACTGCAAATTCTCTATGCGTTCTGCCTTTATCTGCGCAAATTTTTTGTCTGTCTTGGGAAGCCTTTAGGTTTTGCCTTATCTTTACCATCTTCTCCTCCATTTCCCAGAGAAAATCTGACCCAAATACTGTGCAGTCTGTTGGGTTGTCCCAACTCACTGGCATGTTGCACTTTCTACCATAAAGTGCCTCAAACGAGCTCATATTTAAAGATGCTTGATACCCATTGTTGTAAGAAAACTAGACCAAATGAAGGTAGTCTTCCCATTTTGATGTCTTATCCATCACATACATCCTCAACATGTATTCAATCACCCGACTTACCCTCTCATTTTGACCATCCGACTCAAGATGATATGATGTGCTAAAATTCATAATTTTCCCAAATCCCTTGAAAAGTCCCTTCCAAAAGTTCGAGGTAAACTTGGAATCTTTGTCAGACATAATTTTTTTAGGTACACCATGCAACTTAGCAATTTCGTGCATGTAAATCTCAACAATGTCGGTTACCTTGTGTGTTGTTTTCATTGGAATAAAATGGGTATATTTAGTAAGCTTGTCCACCACCACCATAATAGAATCATGTTTCTTAGCAGTCCTAGGCAACTTAGTTATGACATCCATGGTCACATCTTCCCACTTCCACTTAGGAATAGGAAAAGGTTGTAGCAAACCAGCTAGATGTATGTGCTCATCCTTGACCATCTAACATTCAAGACATCTCACAATAAAATATGCAACTTCCTTTTTCATACCTGGCTAAAAGTATTGATTCTTGACTATGACAATTGTCTTTTGATAACCTAAATGTACAGCATAAGGAACCTTATGAATTTCTGACAAAATCAGGCCCTTCAACTCCGGATTATTTGGCACATAGACTCCACATATATACATGAGGACCCCATCCTGTCTTAGCTCATAGATTTCAAACTTTTGTTGTGACATACCTTGTTGTAAAGTTGCACTTATATCCATATAGCGCAGATCTGATTTGGAAACTTCCAAAATTTTGTCGCACAAATATGCGTGGTACATGCTAATGGCTATAACATGCATCTCGTGCATCCTCCTGCTAAGTGCATCAACCACCATGTTATCTTTTGTAACTGAGGAACTCTTATGTCTTATGTCGAATTCATAATCACTGAGGAACTCTAACTGCCTGCTTTATCTAGCATTCAAACTTGGTTTTCCAAAAAAACACTTCAAACTGCAACGGTTTGTTCTCAATTCAAATCTTTTTCCCATGAGATAATGTTGCCACATATTCAAATAATGCACTATAGATGCCAATTCTAAATCATGAGTAGCATAGAGCCTTTTATGTTCTTTCAACTTCCTTGATTCATAACATACCACCTGTCCATTATGAATGAGGACTCCACCTAGTCCTTCCTTGCATGCATCTTTGCACACAACAAAGTCTGCATCAGGATCAACAATTCTTGAAATTGGCACACTTGTTAGCAAACTCTTCAAGTGTTGGAAACTCCTTGTGCAATTCGAAGACCATAGAAATAGCACACCTTTATTCTACAGGGATGTGATTGGATGTGTTAACTCTCAAAAACGCACCAGCATTTTTGAAGGAAATATTCCTAATATTGTAGGGAAATTTTGACTATCTTCCCTAGCTCCAAATCCAAATCTGATTGTACCATTGGAAAGCCTACGATCTGTAGATGTCGATCGGTTATTGGAACGTGCGAAACAGATATTCCATGGCTGAGAAAATTAATTTTTACCAAAGGCATTTTTTGCTGGAAATTCTGACTTTCGGTGGTTTAGGCGAACAGGATGACTGTTCATTAACCACCGAAAGCTGCGCTTTCGGTGGTAAATTCGCACAAAATCTTTCCAGTCAACCACCAAAAGCCTGTTTAACCAGAATTTTTGAAATTTCGCCCAGATCAGGAATTTTTGAAGCATAATGAGATGAAACCTCTTGGAATAGACATGTGGTGAATTATCAAGTCCAGCACAACAGTTAGTTTTGACAAATGGTGGAGAAAGGAGGTGTTT
>ML801248.1:171290-181452 GCA_009831015.1 Picea engelmannii | reverse complement strand
GACTTGAGTAAATAAGAATTTCATCCAAAAACACAATAACAAACTTATGTAAGTAACTTCTGAAAACTCCATTCATTAAACACATGAAGACAGTTGGTGCATTCGACAATCTAAATGGCACCATTGTGAACTCGTAATGACCATACCTTGCTCTGATGGAAGTCTTGTTGATGTCTTATTCCTTAATTCTCACTTGGTGATATCCATATTTGAGGTATATCTTGGAAAATATCCTTGTACCCCTTAGATGATCAAGCATATCATCTATCCTTGGAAAATGATACTTTTTCTTCACTGTCACCTTTTTTAACTGTCTGAAATCAATACAAAGTCTCAGTGTACCATCATTCTTCATCACGAAAAAAATTGGCGCACCCCAAGGTGACACACTTGGGTGTATATACCCCTTCTTCAAAAGATATTAAAGTTGCATGTGTAACTCCTTAACTCTAGCATATTCATCCTATAATGAATCTTGGATACAAGTGTTTCTCTCGGCATCAGATTTATGGAGAAATCGATATCTCTTTTTGGAGGCAATCCCCATATATCTTTAAAGACATCCTTGAATTCCTTTAGTACTGTGCGGTCTTCCGCACTTGGAACTTTATCCTTAGGTTCCTCTTCCATGTGCACTACAAATACTTGACATCCTTTCCTATATTTTTTCCTCAACTACAAAGTTGAAACTTCTCTAATAGTCACATCTCTTGGAATTCCTTGAACTTATCTCAAATTTCCTTTCTCATCCAAGCAAGTTAATTCTTTATTGTAAAAATCCAAGACAACATGGTGTTCATTCAACCAATCCATACCAATGAGGAAATCATACGAGCCCAAAGGCATGATATTCAAATCAGCCTTTGTGCACAATCCATTCATCCCCATTGGACATTCCTTAATCATCTCATTAATTTTCTTTTTTTCTCTTGTAGCTAACTGCACCAACCAAGGTTTCCAATCTTTCTTCTTGGAAAACGAAATCTCTCCGCCATCTTAGGATCTAGATAACTATGATTAGCTTTTGATTCAATTAAAATAGCAATGGGTTGGTCATTAATCTTACCTTCCACCTAGATCATGTGCGACTGAAACTCATCATGCTTGTTATCGAGCGTGGCATAAATCCTTGGCACATTTCTACCCATGTGCTCCATTGTTTTAGCTTGTTGTACATTGTGCACAGTCCTCGCTTTATAAACTCTTTGAGGGAAATATCTATGCATATGATTTCCACCACAACGCCAACACTGCATAGGTTGTTTCCATGACTTTTGTCCCACTGTTTACAACATTATAGGCTCCTAGAGAGTCATCTGGCCTTACACAGTATTTCTAAAAAATGGTGGCTTAACTCCCTTCTTCCTATGTTCCACCTTACTTTTCTTCTTGTCTTCCCAAGTCTTTTGGACGGTTGGCCTTCCCCTTTGTTTCTCATAAAGACACTTAGTGCATCTTATGGTTTCTTCCAATGTCTTAGAGTCATCATATTGTATCTTGTCACTGATAAATGAGGGAAACCCACTCAAGTACCTATGAATTTTTAGTTGTGCATCCTTGATAAAAAGGCACATAATTTAGCAGCTCTAAAAATATCCTTTCATACTTGCCAATTGTCATGCTCCCAAGTTTGAGTTTGAAGAAATCCTTCATTTTCCTATCATAGTACCTCTTGGCTAAGTATTTCTTTTGGAAATACCTCTTGAACTCTCTCCAGCTCACTTTATTTTCATCAATATGTTGCACTTGCACATATTAATCCCATCACATTGATTTCTTTCCCTTTAACTGATAGATAGCAATTCTCCCTTCTTCCTGCACAAATTAGTTATGCAATTAGAAGTATTTCCTCATACCCAACAACCAGGTCTCCTCATATTCATCCTTTTTGTGCTCACCATCAAAGGTAGGAGGCTTGATATTATTGATTCCCCCCTATAGCTTGTCCACCCCATTCCTTCTCTTATTCTTTCTGATAGGAGATGGACTCAAACTACTGCACACTTTACTGAAAGAATGTTTACCAGCACATCTTTCTTCTCTTATTTTCTCATCATGAGACTTGCAACTTTTTGATCTACTCGCTTCTATCACCTTATCCATTTTCTTTTCTATTTTGTCCAGACTTTGAATCAATTTGACATTGAAGTCATCTTGTTTCTCCTTGGCTCTCATAAGCCTTTCATTATCAGCCTTATAACTTTGGACATATTTTTGCATTACTTTTATAGTTTCTACCAAGTTCATGCGCTCCCCCTTGGATTATGTACCATTAACACCTAAACCGACATAAAGATCTCCAAATTCATCATCAGGACTGTAATTCCTCTACACATCTTCCATGATTTTAACCTTCTGTACTGACTATGTCATGCTCTTAATTACTGATAATTATGCAAAATGTGTAGGCAATTAAGATTTGTTAGATGATTTCATGCAATAACTACATGAAACTTTGCACCATTTTGTCAGAATCCTTCCCTCAGATTTATTGGATGATTTTAACATCCCAATATCTAGTGTGCACATATGTGCATCACTGTCTTTGTGTGCATCACCACTCTATATTGCGCACCAATGGTTTTCTGCACAAACTAACTTTGTCCTGCATGGTACCAATTCTTAGCGCACACATATATTCATGCTAATTTATGGCCCATACAAGTCTAGTGTTGAACCAATATCTTTGATACCAATTGGTAACATCCCCAACCACCCAGGTTGGGCCATGCTACTCCATAAAACACTCTAACAAAGTTCAGATACCCCTTTGTAAAGTACCCAGACACTCCAAGTTGGTCCACGTCACACATTCTCAACTTCAGGAGCACTAAGTCAACCAAACTGTAACATTCACATCATACCACTAACCAATGTTACTCTAGAAGTACACTGCGCAGAATCTACTTTAAACACAATCCGTGCAGTATCTCTTGAAGTAATGCACTCAGCCCAAACTTGAGTCATGCCACGCAACTTATAACAACGGAAGAAACATTCTCTTTTTAATACAAACTTACGCAACGAAAATAACTCAATCTGTGTGCACTAGCATTCAGATCACACAACGCAACCACACACACAACCATATAGGCGACGAGCATCATGCACCAACTTAGTTTCACTGTGCATGGAATTTAATTCTTTGTTTGCACAAACAAATCCTAGCCTCTTGATACACACAAGCTACAATCTTGTGCACCTGACCACTCAATCCTCTTCTTGCAATACTCATAACCAATTTTACCAAATTCTCTTAGTAGGAAAGGTTATCATCCACTAACATGCTCATGCACAACTACAATACTGACTATAAGCATCATACGTACAGGTGCAAGAAGCATTAAATAGAATAACAAAAAATACTTATATGCAACAACATACAAGAATTAACCCATTGACAAATATAAACAAATATGCACACAATAAACAAGACAGGCACATAAAGGACACTTATCTGTATGAAAGTCACCAATTGTGGCCTTGACTCAGACGTTCTTCCCATCCACAGACGTTGTTTCTCATAAGATTTCATCAGTAGGTCACCCCTGAGCTGGGGCTCAACTCAACCAAGGAAAAGGATTCTAGTGACACACTAGGCTTTGACTCTCAACAGAATTGCTCAGTCTAACTGCTCGTTGTTGCAACTAGCCCACAGTCCCTCATTCCTCATGCACATGTCACACCCAAGGAAGTGTGCCCCTTCTCTGCTCACCAGTCCTTTGGTTTCCCCACTTCCCCTCCCAAGGTTACTAGCAACAGGCCAGACAAGAAATCTATGATCCCTGTGACTAATGCTCAGAGCACCAGGAAACAACTCTCAGCAATACTCTCACCTGGAGAGTATGCTCCTGGGTTTGACAACCACTTCACAATAGCCAGTCTTTCACCCAGAGAGATTGCTTACGGTCTATCAACCTGTCCCTCGAAAGTAACTCAGATTACACCCCACAACTCCTTACAAGCTTCTCTGTGCAGATAAGGTAATAATCGGATTTTCCATACAGTCTAACCCCCTTCTGCTCACGAGAGATTGCAACATCAATAATAATCATAATAATAATACAACCATCCCCAAAATACACTAAGGCCAACAATATATATGTTGCACGCCTTCCACTTGACACTTGTCACCTTTAGAAGTAGCTTTAAGACACTAGGTGACCCATTCCCTACCCTCAAGAACTTAGGATAAAATAATATATCCGTCACTTTACACTTTTTCGTAAATATTATTAAAATACCCCCGCCCCCATTTTCCCTTTTTTAGTGGAGTCATCCCCCCATCTCTTTTCGTCTGAGTCTATTCTGTGCATAGCGATGCAATATTATATTAATAATCATGATTGTATTTACATGGATACGCACACTGGCCTATCTGCATCCAGGCTCACTAGCCTCATAGTCACACAGGCTCCCTGGACTCAAACACAAACAATTATATATATATATATATATATATATATATATAACTAGGCACTGTGCACTTCCAGGTCATTACCGCACGCTTACCCAAGTGTACGCAACACACAAAAGGTGTGCATCATGTCTTTATAACAATTAGTTGCACACTTGCTCAGATGCATGCAACACCAAAACCCAAGTGTCAATGGCTCAGTAGCCTATATATATATATATATATACAATACATTTATACTTGCTTCCAACGGCTCACCAGCCTATATGTGTAATTACAAATGATTTCAGATCGGGGACATTACAAGCATTGCTTGAAGAGTATTTCCTTCCTTAAGGAATAGTTAATGGTGTTACCCTACTTCAAAATTTTTCTCTAATAAAGTGTGGAAAATTTCTATCTTATTCGTGGATAGTTTGCACATGATTCTATTTTTCACATCTTAGACACACAACATTTACAACATTAGGAGAATTACAAATTGTTCACTCAAGACAAGAATGTGACTTAGTTCAACTCACGGGTTAATGGGTGACCAAATTTGGCTATAATAACATTTACCAATGCCAAAAGCTTTATTCCCATGCATCTATTTTGCAATATAAATAATGTTTTTCACCCTTCTTGCAATCTTTTCTGTGTACATGTGTCCCACATTGACTCTTTTTAGTCACATTAACATGTATGATTTCTTGAATAGGAAGTTTGAACTTAAATATCAAAGCTAAAAGTATTTTATTTATCCACTTAACCACAACTCACTTGACCATCATTATGTTGCATTTAGTCACACTCTATACCAATGTATTGAGTACAAAAATCGTTTCCATGTTTCATAAATATGTTAATTAGTAAGTATTAAATTTAATAATACTAACTTAAAAAAAGAAATTTAAATATGGTATTGAGAGAAGTTGCATGTTTTTATAGTTTAATTAAATTAAATGTATAATATATGTATGTAAACTTAATTATATAATTTAATCTAGTTGGTTAGCTTAGTTGGTTTAAATGAATTGTTTTAAGGTGAAGTTCATTATGTTATTTTTAGTCCTAGTCTAACTAAGGTTAAAATTTGATTAAGTGTTGTTGAGTTGTACTAACTACATGTTGTGATTTGCACATGTTAAGGAGGAAAAAGCATTAAAAATATAATATTAAATGTAAAATAATAATAATAGTAACTACTATTCACTAACCCAAGCAAACTAGAGCTCATCTAATAAAAGTTGGTTAGAATAAATTAATTGCAATATAGGGGTTAAGTAAGGTTGTCACTTGTCCCTTCTTATTTTGGCATTTATATTGACAAATTAAAGGTGTGTTTGGAAGATATTGACTATGCTACACTACTTTACTTCAAGCAATCATCTTCCTTATTCTTTACACTAAGGATATCGTTTGTTTGGCGAGGTGTCTCACTAATCTTTACAAGCAACTATGAATTATCAATGATTTATGTTCTAGCACTAAAATGCCAATAAGCACCAATTAGACAAAGGTTGGATAATCAAATCCAAGAAGATCGCATATGCTACTTTTGTGCATGAAAATAACAACTTAGAGGAAGTTAATGCATATAAGTATCTTTGGGTAGAACTTCATCACAAGATTAATTGAAATTATAGTATTGAGAAAAGGATTAATGGAGGATGGAAAACCTATTTTGGTTTTAATAATAACTGTAATAAGTGGATCTCTGCTTACGAAGAAAAAAAATTATGTGAGACACTTGTTGATCTAGTTATGTTGTATGGATGTGAAGTCGTAGCATCTTTAGAGAATATTGGAAGAAAATCGAGAAAATAAAAAAGTGTTTTCTAACTTGTACTTTTAGAACTAAAAGTAATACACCCTATCCAATCCTTCTTTTAGAAACCAGACTCCACCCATTGATAGTATGGCTATGATTATATACCTAATTTACAAGCACAAGATAACTAACATGAAAGACCAGAGGCTTCCTAGCATTGTTTCAAATTCCATTGAAATTCACTTATGGCTTAAGAGAGAGTGGCATGAAAATGCTAATTCTTGGCTAAACCATTGAAGAATAGAAGAAGATGTCACTCTCCAAAGTTTTGATACCATTAAAAATACTATCACATCAAAATTTAAAGAAAAATGGGAGTGCATCATTAACCCCAATCTCAAAAATCAAAATATCTTTCTATTATAGCTAGCTTAAAGAAGAAATATGGCATTGCTAAAAGGAACAAACTCTCACAAGCTTCATGATAAAACGAGGCGTTGGTCAAATTCTAAAATGAAGTAGGATGAAATATTTTCCATCTTTGTGATACTAAGAAGATGGAGGATGAAAAATACTCTCCTAAAATGTCTTATATATGCCCATATTAAATCTCAATTTCAAAATATTTGTAGTTATGGTGCCCATCTTCATAAATTGATTGCATTGAGAGGTGCATTCTACAACCCAATAGTAGGTCGATGTGTGATTTTGTGCCTAAATTCGACATGGAGCTGACACATGTCGCTCTTAAACCATAATAAAAAAAAAAATTAAATGAAAGTTGTATATGTTGGGTCTAACCTTCCTCCTTAACCAGTTTTAGAGTGCAAAAGAAATGGTTTGCATCTAGAGAGATTTGATCTCTCTCGACGCTTGCTAGATTGTAGTTAAGATGGGTTAGATTGTAGTTAAGATGGGTCAAAAGGAATGGTTTGCATCTAGAGAGATCTGATCTCTCTCAACGCTTCATAAACGCTTCATAAACTGTAGTTAATATGGGTCTATACTGGTAACTAATCCTAATTAAAGAGATGTATGATATTTTTTCTCAAATCTTTTCGATCTTAACAACAAAATATTAAAGCAAACCAATTAATATACCAACTCATCCTAATTAAAAGGAAATCGAAAATTTTCTCCCAAATTCTTTCTAATAAAAACAAAATATTAAAACAATCAATTAATAAATCAAAATCCTTCATAGAGAAGGATAATCATCATCATTAATACATTATACTATCTATACATGAATTTATATAAGATATTTCATTACATAAAAAAAATCTAAACTATTAGGAGATTTAAAATAATTTCCTTCTAACAATATTGTCAATTTTAATAGGTTAATATATAAGAACTTTCATTATATTAAAAAGATTTCAACTAGGGGAGAATTAAAATAATTTTCCTCCAATAATATTGTCAATTTTAATAGATTGATATATTATTCATTATATTAAAAAAAATTCAACTAGGGGAGAATTAAAATAATTTTCCTCCAATAATATTGTCAATTTTAATAGATTGATATATTATTCATTTTAACGTATGAAGATTATGATAAACATGAATGTTTGAGTTTATCATATTCTCATATATCAATTTGGTAAATCTTTTTTAAAATTATATATATATATATATATAAATAAAATGTGTGTTGACTTTAGAATTGAAGTCATATTATCAAGAAGAAATTAATGTTTTAGAAGGAGAGTTATAGTGTTGAAGTTTCAATGTTTTTTCAAAGTGTGTAGATTTTATTAATTGAGCAACCAATTATCCAACTTTTTTTTGGTTAAGTCATTCTCATAATTATTATGTATTTTTAGAATTTCAATGTTTAAATTTTTTATATTTATTATTATTTTTTTTAACATTATATAGAAAAAAAAAACTAAAATATGTAAAAATTCATTTTCACTTTAACAATAATCATAATTTTAATATCACAGAACTTCCTCTACACTATATATATTAAAATTCAAAGAAGATACTCTAAATTAAATAGAAAGGAAAGACAATGAAAATATTTAACAATCATATATTTTATATTTTAACTATAACAATAATCAATCGTGATAAAATTAGAATTAAAAAAAAATCTATTAAATTAAAAAAATAGAAAAAAAATCCATTAAATTGAAAAGAAAAATCATGAGCATATACGGGTTGGTTGAAAACCCATAAACCCTGTTACATACCTTCTTGCTTACAAAAGCTTTAGATGATAACGAAATACAGGATTTCCAAGACTACTAAAATTATTAGAATCATCTGAATATGTCTGTCATGTTTTCGGCTATCTTCCATACAAGGTCGGGT
The DNA here is from genome assembly GCA_009831015.1 of Picea engelmannii. NCBI lineage: Eukaryota > Viridiplantae > Streptophyta > Pinopsida > Pinales > Pinaceae > Picea > Picea engelmannii. The sequence continues at coordinate 172,960 of ML801248.1, read as the reverse complement.
GTTCGAATCCCAGTAATTGAAATGAATGCAGAAGACTTTGAAATAAGGGTACTTTTCTTTTGAGTCCTGGTCCTCGGCCACTGGGAACAACGCGTGGCCAGCTTTACAGGTCGAAAGGCTGTGGAGATTTATATAAGAATTTGCATTACATTAAAAAAAAATCTAAACCATTAGAAAATTTAAAATAATTTCCTTGTAACAATATTGTCAATTTTAATATATTAATATATACATGAATTTATACAAGCACTTTCATTACATAAAAAAATCTCAATTATGAGGAGATTTAAAATAATTTTCATATAACCATATAATCATATTGTCAATTTTAATAGATTGATATATTATTAATTTTAAAATATAAAGGTTATGATAAACATTATAATCTCATACATCATCAATTGTGAATCATTTTGAAAATTATATATATATATATATATATATATATATATATATATATATATATAATCTTAGAATTGAATTCATATCTTCATAATGATGAAGAAGAAAATTAATGTTTTAGAAGGAAAGTTGTAGTGTTGAAGTTTCAATGTTACGTAAATTTTACTAGTTGAGTAACCAATTATTCATTATTTTTTCTTTTGTTACTATATATTAGTGTTTTTTTAATATATTATTGAATTACATTTTCTATAATTATTATGTAATTTTAGAAATTAAATGTTTAAATTTTTTATATTTATTATTAATTTTTTTAATAAAAAGAAAAACTAAAATATCTACAAATTCACTTTAACAAGAATCATAAATTTAATTTTAATAATAATCATAATTTTAAAAACTTTAACAATAATCATAATTTTAAAAACTTTAACAATAATCATAATATTAATTTTAATGTCACAAAACTTCCTCTACACTATAAATTAAAATTCAAAGACGGCACTGTAAATTAAATGGAAAAAGGAAAGACAAAGAAGATATTTAATAATCATATATTTTATATTTTAACTACAACAATAATCAATCGTGAAAAAATTAGAATTAAAAAAAAAAATCTATTAAATTAAAAATATAGAAATAAAAAAATTCCATTAAATTGAAAAGAAAAATCATGAGCATAAACCAGATATGATATGGCTAGATACGGGTTGGTTGAAAACCCAAAAACCCTCTTACATGTCTTCTTGCTTACAAAAGCTTCATACAATAACCCAATACAGGATTTTATCTGAATATGCTTATCATGTTTTGGGTGATTTTCCATACAAGGTCGGGTGTTCGAATCCCAGGAGTCCTAGTCCTCGGCCCCTGGGAACAACGCGCGGCCGGCTTTACAGGTCGAAAGGCTGTGGAGACAGATCCTCCTCCCATCGATGGCAGTCGAGATAATCCTTCTCCTTCCAGATGCGCGCTGATTGGGCTATAACACGATATACGGCATACACAAACATAACAACAATTGCAGATGCAAGAGCGGATATATAAACACGGAAACATGGAATTTGCCAAATATTGGAATTGGGATTGGAGGAGGAGAAAATGAGGAGAATCATAGAATAGGCGAGGAGGAAAAACATCATATAGCACACCAGGGTAGCCATTGACTCATTGTCTCTTTTCAATAACTTATCGAACTCAGACATTGGACGAATTCTCACGTACAATCGAACTGCCAGCCGTTTCTTGCTCATATTCATCTCAGCCTT
>ML801248.1:145684-167846 GCA_009831015.1 Picea engelmannii | reverse complement strand
CAAACCATTGGCATCAATGACAACATGATCCAACATTTTGAACTGTGGCAATGATTTCCACTCGAATGGTAATTGTCTTGTGCACTCAACTTGACATTCACTCTGAAGGATAACTCTCAAAGCCAAGAGCTAGGCGAGTAATCGTGCATCTTCTGGAGATTTTGGTTTCTGGCAGATAGTTTGTTTGTGATAGCTCTAGCAATTGGGTTATGTTTCTCTTGTTGAGCCCTATGGCTTCGTGCACCTCTCGTAAAGACAAATTTTTCATTCATGAATCCAAAACAACTTCTATTGTTGAAGCATTTACTTCTACCCCTCAACCCTTAACCAACAACTAAAATCTAACAAGTATCACACACACAAAGAGTCTTGGAAAATTCAGCAGAGCTTTGTTACTATATTCATCCTCCCTTTTTACAATGCGAACCCTCTTATTTATAAAAGAGAGGTGAATTTTTAGGCTTAGGTCACAAGACATTTGTCACTTTTGAAAAAGTGACAAGTGGACCAACCCTAAAGTCTTTTGTCTTTTCACCAAAAAGTAATCATATCCAAAAGGGTTATTATCGTAAAGTGAACCTTATCCAAAAAGGGAATCGAATAAGATTTTATTTGACCCTTTAATTGCATTGTATACATGCCAAAAACAAACTTATGTGAGACTACATATTACAAAAAGTCATTTTTCATAAAATAACAAAAAATGATATGCCACCTCATCATTTTCCTTGGGATTTGTGCCACCCCAAAGTCTCTTTGATTGTTGTTATGTTTTGCAGCTATAGATGAGGTGGTTTAGGAAAATTCCAGGCCATCCATGGCTGTCAGATTCACCAAGATGAAGCCCCAAGGTGTGGGGAAATTGCAGAGTTGCTTAGGAGGGAAGGGGCCTTTGGGATTTGGTCGTTGTAAGTAAGGAAATGCTCGTTGTTCAGGCACTTTTCAGGCCTGATTATACCCCTCCTTTATGAATTGGACGCAGGGCACATCGTTGGAAAGGTCTTGATGAGACCGTTGAGAATATGTTGTCACCAATCTGAAATAATGTCAACTCAACCCTCAATTTCATCTCGGAACAGTTGTCGGTCCAAAACCCCTAACTTGCTGGTGGGCCCACATGACACCCAATCTTGCGAAAGGCGCCAAATCGCCATACGATATCCAATTGAGGAAAATGAGGTATTGTCGGAAATGTATCGACAAGTAATTCCACAAAGTGGCCATATATTTATGTGTTGGGGCCATTAATGGATGTTTTAGTTGTCATGAAACCCTGCCATGCGAGTTGGTTGCCCATGTTTTCCTAAAATAATTGACCAACTCGTGACAACTCTAACCAGGCCATTCGAGGTCGGAATGAGGCAAATGAGGAGTTTTTGGAAAGGTCTTTGAGTCTATTACAGAATGAAATCGTTGAATATCTGATTTAAAACTCTTTACCAACACTTTTTTAAACCCCGAAGCACTACAACCAATCTGGTGTCCGAAATTGGTCATGAACTTGCAAAAGTTCATTCTTACCAACCGCGGGTTGAAACCAAGCACGTGATATCCCGTTGGAAAGGTATTGCACTGACCTACACCATGTATGGGTTTGAATTTCCTTTAGAAACAAGAATATGAACAAAATCAAACTAGGAAGTCATAGCTATTGGTTTTGGCCATTCAAATGACGCTAACGTTGTGTCCTCCGTACGGGGTCATGCAGACTCAGAATAGAGCTCATGATAGCCCATTGGAAATATTGTCCTGATCCATACAACATGGAAGCATTGTTTTTCCCGAATTGTGACCATATTTAATCTTATCCTTTGCGAAAGGACCCCGTCCCCAAGGGACCCTCCTAGTGACAGGGGAAGGGGGCCAATGTTAAAATTCTTGTAAACTGCATGATTAACTCATGAAACCTGAACCGAATAGTCTTGACATGAGGAATAAATTATGCGGGAGGTTTCACAACCCCCTGAAGGTATCTAACTGATACTCTTTCAAGGGCAGAGGCCATAGTAACTATGACCCCCGCCACTATCTTTGATTGGAACCATAGCACCAAGGGACGTTTGTGGAGCAATGACTATGCAAAACACCATGTTGAGCCCAGAGAAGATTTTTGGGGCAACAGTTCCTAGGCCTAAATTTTTGCGTATTTGGTTTGAGTTTCTGCTCAATTTTGATGGCATATCGATAGGCCACGCCCAAGGACGAGATGTCCAGAAATTCCATTTCGTTCTGAATGTTTCTATGTAGACCACTGCGATACTTGCACACCAAATGTCGCTCAGAATATTTGATACCCATCTTGGTGTGCAAGGTATGGAATATATTTGTGAACTCTGGCATTGCTTGGTCTCTTTCTTTCCACAATGTGGTCCATTTTGTATACAAGTCGTCATAACTTCTGACAAGGTAGTATTGTTCCTTAATAGCATCCCTGAAGGATTCCTAGGTGACCGCGACTATAAATAATGAGGGTTCCTATGTTTCATTTTGCTCACATAAAGTTTCCCACCAATCTTTGACATGGGGAACGACTTTGAGGAGCGCAAAAGTAATATTTTCTCTATTCGAAAAATTATGGACAAAAAAATACCCTTCTAGTAGATTCAACTATTTGTCTACAACATCTGCATCTATCTGACCTTCAAATATAGGAATATCAAAGTTGATTTGTACCTTGAAGGGGGCGACGCCTTCGCTCGAAGAAGATGCGTCGCCTATCGGTAGTCGCCAAACAATCTGCGCAAAACTATCCATCATCTCATTCCTTTGTTGTGTGAGGGCTTCCTCAAGAAACATTTTGAAATGATCTCATGTCTCATCGTCTTTCTTTTCTCCCGCCATGAGAGGTATCTTGGGCATGCAAGAGATTTTTTCCTCAAGAGAAACAAGCTTGAGACCCAATTCTTTGTACCTTGACCTCGTTGGGGACATGCATTAAAAACAACAAGGAGAAGACCACTATGATACCATTGATCTGGATCTTATTAGGAGAACACAATGAATACAGATTATTAAAATATGTTTAACATAGAATAATATAGATATAGTAAAATTGGTTTCTATTCAATAAGGAAATAAGTTGAAACTGTAAAATGCAGCTAAAAACAAGCTTGTTAGAATGGTGGCAGCTTATCTCTGAGAAGAGATGTGACGATTGCACTCATTCACAAGAAGATGATTACAATGAGACTCTGAAGGCCTTTTTTACAATAATCATGAATTCCAAAACACTAGGCATCAAAAAACCTAACCCTGGGAGATGAAGTGCCAAAAGTCATGTGGGCCCCGTTGGGGTAAGCTAGTACATAAACTTCCTGGGGTCGTAACTTTTCCATACAATCTTTGTTTTAGGCGCATGATAGCTCGTTGGAAAGGTATATCCGAGTACTACACATGTTTCTGTCAGACTCTAACTTATTCTATAGTATCAATGTGGCAAGCCTTGAAAAATTTGTTTAGGGCCTCAAAATAGACCTAGAAGTCGGGGACCCAAAAACTAGAAAAAAAATGTCAAACTGGAAAAATGCCAAAAATGAGCCAGTTGGAATAGGTGGGAGGCCACCAAAATCCATCTGGATTACATAAAATTACTGATTTCGTTCACTGCAAAACACAAGTATGACCTAGTGTTGACCAAATACATTAATGAGCCTATGAGCTTCCTGTAGAGTGTGTGATCCACTCCCTCTGACTTGGAAGCATATATCTTCTTCCAGTTGTTAATCATTGGAGTTTCCATAGGTCTACAATCCTACATCCCAAAACACTTCAGGATCTCAATGGAATAACTCTCTTTTCCAAGAAAAATATGCCCATCCTTCTGCCACACCTCCAAACCAAGAAAATAGTGCATAAGCCCCAAGTCCTTCATCTTGAACTCATTAGCAAGATCCCTCTTGAATTTTTCCATGAGATTCCATGATCCTGTCATAAACAGTTCATCTACATATAACACAAGAATGAGTGGCTCTCCCCCAACAAGTATGTAGTATAATTTTGAGTCCACCTCACTCTTGGTGAATCCCATCCCAAGTAAATAAATGTTGATCATGTTATATCAGGCATGTGTTGCCTACTTGAGCCCATATAACACTCTCTTCAACTTGCAAACATGAGATGCCCTATCATGCACCTCAAATCCCTTTGGTTGCCATATGTAGATCTCCTCCTCTATTACTCCATTCAAAAATGCAGTCTTGACATCCATTTGGTGAATCTACCACCCTAACTCTGCTACAATGGATATCACTACCTTGATAGAGGAATACCTCGCCACGGGTTCAAATGTCTCACTAAAGTCGATCTCCTCCTTCTGTGAGAATACCTTAGCCACAAAGTGAGATTTGAAATTGTCCACATTGTCATCGTAGCATGCTTGATCATGTATATCCACCTGGATCCTATCATTGACTTTCCCTCAGGCTATGGCACAACCTCCCATACACCATTCTTCATGATAGAAGAATATTCTTCCATCATTGCATCTCTCCACACATGCTGCTCAGATGACTCCTAAAATTTGGAAGGATCGACCTCTATCAATTCGCTCATAAGATCCATATAGCTAGAAAATATCTCAGGTGGTTTGCTCGGCCTCACTGATGTCCTAGGAGAATACACTTTCTCCCAAGCCTCTCTCAATGTACGCTCAGCCCACTTCGACCTCCTCCTACTAGAAGACTTGGCCCGTGAGACTGGAGCATCCTGCTCCTCATCATGTTTCTCACACTTCTCTACCTACACAATTTGTTGTTGTTGTCCACTTTGCACAAAATTTTGGGGTCTTGGTTGAGTAGACTCCTCCTTAGGTAAGATTTGAACTTTTCCTTCTGCTGACATCTGTCCACAGGACTTCCTAAGAGCCCTGTCCTCCTAAAATATCACATCTCGTCTCACCATTGTTTTCCTCAGTGATGGAATGTAGACTCTATAGGCCTTTGAGGTCTCACTGTAACTGACTAAGATGCCTTTCTTTGCAGTAGGCTCCATCTTGGTTCTCTTCTCTGTCGGAACATTACAGTATAACAAGCACCCAAATATGCACAAGTGACCAATCTATGGTCTCTTCCCTATGAACGCCTCCTCGGGTGTCATCCTCCCCAAGACTTTTTGTGGACTCTTGTTCTACAGATAAACTGCAGTGTTGCATGCCTCAACCCATAGAAACATGGGTAAATCCTGATCATCCAGCATATCATTTGCTTCTCCTACTATAGATTTGTTCTTCATTTCTGATGCGTCATTCTACTATGGATTATATGGCACAATCATCTCCCTCTTAATTCTTGAATCTACGTAGAACTTATTGAAGACACTCGAGGTATACTCTCCTCTATTATCCGATCTGAGCACCTTAATTTTTTTGCCTGTCTAGTTCTCCACAAGAGCTTTGAACTCTTGGAACCGAATGAAGATCTCATCCTTGATCTTTTCAAAATGGATCCAGGTTTACTTGGAATAGTCATCAATGAAGGTGACATAGTAACTAGCCCCTCCAATGGACACTGTTGACATGGGCCCACAAACATCTGAATGAATTAAGTCCAATATTCCCTTGGACCTACTGTCACTGCTAGGAAAAATTGTCTTGGTGTACTTTCCCAAAGCACACCCTTTCCACACTCTGTGTTGATTTGAAATGAACATTGGAAGTCCATCCAATGAATCCCTTAGCACCTTAAGTGCTCCATGATGCAAATGTGCCATCCTTTTGTTCCATATCTCACCCAAATCTTGACCACTACTTGTACAAGTTCTCACTAAAGCATGAGCTAGCTCAAACTGTAACCTGTAGAGATTCTTGCTCCGCACCCAAATGAATTTTCTCAAGCTAACGCTAGAGCCCTATGGATGTATGTATACCTTCCCTTTCCGAAAAGTCACCACATATCCCTTGTCTTCCAACTGAGATACAGAGATCAAATTTTTTGTTAGTCTTGGAACATATAAAACATCACAAATGGACAAGGCTTTACCCGACTCCCTCTGGAACTTGACTATTTTGTATCACGTAGCCTTGTACTTAGCACCATCTCCAAGAGTAATGAAAATATTAGAGGTGAACTCCTCCATCCTGCTGAAGTACTCACGCACCTCTGTCATGTGACATGATGCACCACTATCAATGTACCAAGTCCCAATGATTAGTAAGATTGTCATGCAAGCGATGAGTGAGAAATCCTCCTCAAATTTGGTTGCAAAGGCATCCAGATTAGTTGTAGCTTCCATCTTTCCCTTGCCCTTGCCTTTCTTCTTGTTCAGACACTGACCCGAAAAGTGTCCAAGTTGATGACACACATAACATTTGACCTTGCTAGGGTCAAACTTCTTCTTGCCACCCTGTTTTGAAAATGTTCCATATGCAGAACCCTTCTTGCTCTTTCCTTTCTTAGTAGCTAACGCTAATTTATCCTCCTCATCACATTTCTTCTTATGTTCCCCACATTGAGACACTTCCTGGATATCCTCCTGGATGAAGTCATTCCATAGCCTCTCCCAGGTAGGCAACTTCTCATGACCCACCACACATTTGACAAATACATCCCACTATTTGCCAAATCCATTTAAGGCTATAGGCACCAATTCACTCTCTGTAACAATGTCACCAACTGTTTCCATCTTGTCTCTAATCTGTGTGAGTCTGGTCAAATAAGAAGTAACACCCTATGTGTTGTCACAAGAGTCGACTCTAGACTGTAATAGAGTTGAGCCTTAGCACATTTTAAATGAAATAATATGTTATCACTCGGAACTTGACTTGGGTTGCATGCAAGTAAATCCCAATATAACCTTGAACCACTTTTGATTGGAAGCTGCCCCTTCCAACCTGAGAGAGATCTCTCGAAAATATGTCACAATAGGATATTCAATAAGCTCGAACAATGGGAAGATATGTGGGTTTCAAAAGGTTTGGAATTTAATTTTTTGGGTTGGACCGGGAAGGTAGTCCATTGGGCATGGGATCAAATGATCATGCAAATAATAAGAGTGTTTCGGTAATGGAAATCCATGGAACAGAGGCGAGGTAGAAACTACTTACAGAGAGAAGGATTTATAAATGTGTGATAGCAGAAATAGAGATAAAACGATTCAATATACGAAGAGCACTTAGCAAAGAGTGAATTCTCTGTATAAATCAGTGGAAATAAGATTTTGGGACAGAGAATCTAACAAAGGATGAGTTATGGGCCTTTAGTTCCCTGCAAGAAATAATCTATAACCAGTCCTGCAACAGAGCATCTAACATAAGGATGAATTCTGTAGCATAAAATAGTTACAAATCTAGAAGAAAAATGGTGATGAAATCAAACTGAATGATATGCAAACTAAGCAAGTGAACGAACTCTACAAATAACATCACAAGAATCTTTGTTGTAGATTAAAAATGGCTCTGCACTCTTTTATTAAACATGAAAGAAAAATATTACAGTCCCAAGAGTATTACTCTCGTGATTGCTTCCCCCTCTCTCTTTCTTCCTCAAGAAGATACAATAATATAGATCCCTGCCCCCCTTTTGAATAACTGAAAACAAACTATTTCGAAAAGAAGACAAGTGTCTCATGATTCAAACCCTAAAATCTGGAAAATTCAACCGAAATCCTAAAAATTAGGTTTGATCTCTTGATGAGCATTTACACAATTAAATTGACCTTTCCTTAGGTAAAAACCAGTAGATATTCGACCATAGTGAAATAGGATTCCCCAAAAACGATCAGGCAATCCTCTGACTGACATCTGGGCATGTTCCTACATTTCTGGGTCATGTCTGCACAAAACCGCAACACCGTATTTCAGGGCACTTTTGGCTACCTTCCCGAACTCCAAATGCAGATCTGAAAGTACCATTGGAAATATTATGACTTATAGATGTCAATTGACTATTTGAGCATGTAAAACGACCTCTCCACGATTGAGAAAATTAAGTTTTGCCAAGGTAGTTTATTACTGGAAAAACCTGCGATTTCGGTAGCTAACAGGCTGAAAACATGGGTTCTTTAGCTGCCAAAAAACCTGGCTTTCGGTAGCTAACAGTGCGACTTCAGGGCACCATAAGCTACTGAAAATCCTGGAACAAGATTTTTAAATGGTAACTGTTTTTCATCTTGAGTTTTCCTATGTGTTTGATAGAGCTTACACCAAGCAACAAGGTTCTAAAACTAACTGGTGCAACTAACCTAAATTTTGGCGAAAGACACTAAATTTAGAAATTTTCAATATTGTTCCAACATAGGCTCCATCTAGGGATAGTGCTTTCATGTAAAGTGCCAAGAACAGTAGACCATGTGCCTTTATCCATTGGGCGACCTGAAATTTTCCTTATCAAACTCTGAACCCTGTTGATTTACTTGCGCCTTTCCGAAATAAAAAAGTTGCTTATGCATTCATTGGGCTATGGAGTCGTAATACTTTAAAACAAAACCATAATGGATTCCAAGCTAAACTGGAAACATACTGAAAACCACCATTGTACTCTAATGCTCAAAGTCAAGCTTATTTATATACATCATCTACTCTAACTACTGAAAAATTCCCATTGAATCAAATGATACAAAAATGCCAGTGAAGCTAATCCAATAACTCTCTACTTATTTGAAATCTACTCACACTTTCTTTGAGTAGGATGAAAAAGGAAACTGACAACTCCCATCTGACATGTTGTTGATCATGAATGTTCAAACTTTTCCTCGATTCCTGTGACAAAATATCCATGACATAGCATACTCCTCCATTAAATGACTCTAAAAGGTCAGCAAAAGGATCATGAAAAAATGCATGGTCCTGAGATAAATAACAAATTTACTCTAGGATTCTGTGTTTTGCATCATTGTGCTCAAAATCATCTAATTTGGTATGCTCGTGAAGATGGTTGAATCTTGGTTGAAACCCATCCTTCCTCCATGAAAAACCTACAACAAACTGTTATAAGGAAATGATCTTATAATCATCGGTGTACTCATCATATCTGGGTGCAACAGATAAATCTGAAGTGTTATCAATCAGAAAAATGCTCGGTGTATCAACCGTGAGCAACTCTGATCCTTTCTCTGGCATGTTTTCTATCTCAGATTTATACTCCTCCACATCAAAATCTAAATCATTCTCGAACACCAAACATTCTTCAGGATTGTTAAACATGACAACCACATCTTTTTCATGAAACAAAACAGAGTCTACAAGCTGATCTCCTGGCAGGGAATCATCATCATAAATAGGTTCATTGACTTCCTATATAGTTTCATGTCTGTCATCATTTAAAATCAGATTTTCATTAATAATAGAAGAAGTTTCACTCACGTATTCAAGACTATGTGGATGTTGCAGATCTGGGTAAGAAGGGGCTGCAACATAATTATTTAGGAGCGAATCTATCTCTTCTTCTGCTAAGGGAGGAGGTGGTCTGTGTAATTTCTGGATCAAGCAACTATTGTTTTCTTTCTCTTCTACAGGTTGACTAAGATGCTAAATATCTTCTTCTTGAATATGATCACAAGAGCTATCATATCCTGCTTCTTTATCAATCAACTCTTTTTCATACTGATTATCTTCATCGACTTGAGAAATTTTTGTTATTCCTTCCTCCTCTTTAAGAAGATTTGTTTGATCTTTTTGTCTTATGAATGCTATATTGCAGCAATATTCAAAAAGGATTTCAGCTAAATAGATCCTTTTACAATGTTGATGAAAAAGTATGTGAAGATCTTTCAATGAAGGAATACTGGAATGGGGTAAATATTTGTACCAAAGTCTAGCATCTCTTTCCAACGAAAACATAAACAGTTTCATGAGGACATCTTCATGATGTACTTTTAATTCATCCATGAGCTTGTGGAATTCAAACGAGTGTTGAGCGGGATTTTTGTCTGCATATTCTCCAAATTTAGGAAGGACATCTTCCCAAATTTTAATGTTTGGAACAGTGTTTGGAAAACCATACACATTTGTAAAGTCCAGAGGAGCAAGCCTTGCAACAATCCGAGCAACAAACGAATTCGACATTTTGATAATAGTGGAGTCACCAATGAATCATGTAGAGTCTTCGGACCAAGGAGTCGCCAGGTGAATGATCACATCCAATTGAATTCCTATCCCTTGTTCACCATCAAGGAATAGCTCTAAACTTTTGTCGTATCCCAGGGAAGATAACTTCGTTCCTCCGTCCCCGACAACAATGCTAGAAAATGTTGTCGCAAGAGTAGACTCTAGGTTGTAATAGAGCTGAGCCTTAGCACATTTTAAATGAAATAATATGTTATCACTCAGAGCTTGACTTGGGTTGCATGCAAGTAAATATCGAGATAACCTCGAACCACTTTTGATTGGAAGTTGCCCCTTCCAACCCGAGAGAGATCTCTCGAAAATATGTCACAATAGGATATTCAATAAGCTCGAATAATGGGCAGATTTGTGGGTTTCAAAAGGTTTGGAATTTAAGTTTGTGGGTTGGACTGGGAAGGTAGTCAATTGGGCATGGGGTCAAATGATCATGCAAATAATACGAGTTTTTTGACAATGGAAATCCATGGAACAGAGGCGAGGTAGAAACTACTTACAGAGAGAAGGATTTATAAATGTGCAATAGCAGAAATAGAGAGAAAATGAATCAATATATGAAGAGCACTTAGCAAAGAGTGAATTCTCTATATAAATCAGTGGAAATAAACTGTTGGGATGTAGCATCTAACAAAGTATGAGTTTTGGGCCTCCAGTTCCCTGCAAGAAACAATCTATAACCAATCCTACAACAGAGCATCTAACATAAGGATGAATTCTGCATCATGAAATAGTTACAAATCTAGAAGAAAAATGGCGATGAAATCGAACTAAATGATATGAAAACTAAGTGAACGAACTCTGCAAATAACATCACACGAATCTTTGTTGTAGACTAAAAATGGCTCTGCACTCTTTTATTAAACATGAGAGCAAAAGATTACAGTCCCAGGAGTACTACTCTCGTGCTTGCTACCCCCCCCCGCTCTTTCTTCCTCAAAAGATACAATAATATAGATCCCTGCCCCCCTTTTGAATAACTAAAAACAAACTGTTTCGAAAAGAATACAAGTGTCGCATTACTTAAACCCTAAAATATGGAAAATGCAACTAAAATCCTAAAAATTAGGTTTGATCTCTTGATGAGCATTTACATAATTAAATCGACCTTTCCTTAGATAAAAACCAGTAGATATTCGACCATAGTGAACTAGGAGTCCTAAAAAATGATCAGACAGTCCTCTTACTAACATCTAGATGTGTTCCTACATTTCTGGGCCATGTCTGCACAAAAATGCAGCACTGTCTTTCGGGGAACTTTTGGCTGCCTTCCCGAGCTCCATATGCAAATCTGAAAGTACCATTGGAAATCTTATGAATTCTAGATGTGAATTGACTATTTGAGCATGTAAAACAACCTCTCCACAACTGAGAAAATTAAGTTTTGCCAAGGTAGTTTATCACTGGAAAAATCTGCGATTTCGTAGCTAACAGGCCGAAAACAGGGGTGCTTTAGCTGCCAAAAGTACTTGCTTTCGGCAGCTAACAGTGTGACTTCAGGGCGCCATAATCTACCGAAAATCCTTGAATGAGATTTTTAAATGGTAACTGTTGTTCATCTTGATTTTGCCTAGGTGTTTGATAGAGCTTACGCCAGGCGACAAGGTTCTAAAACTAACTGGCACAACTGACCTAAATTTTGGCAAAAGACACTTAGTTTATAAAATTTCAATATTGTTCCAACACTCTGGACATCTTCGTGCTATGCAATTTTTCCCTTAGCTCCATATTCCTATTTTGGTTATCACTCTGGTGCAGTTTAGTCAAGGCATCCCACATTTCTTTGGTTGTCTTCTTTTCAGCTAGATGCGGGATCAAGTGATCCTTGACACCATCCAATAAGATCCTTTGTGCTTTAGCTTCTTTCATCCCATGGAGGTCCAAAACAATTGGATTTGAGGAGGGTGGAGTAACTGTGGTGCTAGAAAAAGCCCACAATTTTTTCTCCTTCAAAACTATTGTAATCCTAACCTTCTATTGAAGATAGTTGGAGGCTCCCTCCAATCTGTCCTCATACCTCACACTGGTAGCCATGAGAATTTGAAAATCTGATTTGAAAATGAAGAAATCTTGCTAGATCTAACTAGATCTGGACTAGATCTGAACTAGATCTGAAGAGATATGCTCTAGATCTGAAGTGGTTTGCTCTAGATCTGAAGAGATATGTACTAGATCTGAACAGATCTGTTGTATCAAGTTCCTTTTCAGTTGCCTGTAAATTTCTATGACCTGTGTATTCAATCAGATATTTTCTCTGATATCATGTAAAACTTTTTGAACCCAACAATATGATAACCAAGCACAATAGATTATTCCCTGAAAATTTAATCTTAGTGCAAAAATAAAAATTCTGATCTATACAATGATTACACTAGTTGATTAAAGTTCAGGCACAATGAAAATTAATAGTCAAACAACACAAGATGTACCCTGGAAACCCCAACTCCGGAGAAAACCAACAAATGAGGGATTTATTCTTCTCTTGTTTAGACAATCTACAACAACAATAATACAAATTACAACTCACAAATCAGATCTGGAAATTTACAACCAATAGGAAACCCTCCTAGGTGTTCTGTATGGCCTCCCAAGACTCTCCTTCATCAAGGAATCACTCCACAGATGTATCAACTCCTTCAAACAACTGATCATCCCTCTATTAAGCCTTTCGAAACCCTGACTATTCTCAAAACATTGTTGTCTTGTCCTCAAAAATCTCTACAGAAAATTTGGCTCACAAGAAACCTTTGTGCCCCCCTCCTTTCTCTCTCAATCACTTAGATGATCATAATAAAGTTATATGAATAACTAGTGCCCTCACCCTCTCTTTATACTCTTGAATGTACCCTCTTCGGCATAACCCTAGATCTCCAAAGAGATTGATGGCTCAGATTAGATCCAGCCTCTAAATGAATGGCTAAGATCAGATCTAGCTTTTCTCAAGATCAACGATTGGGACTTAATCTTTTGTTGAGACAACTTAAGTTGTTTCTAAAGTGAACTTTAGAAACTTAGGCAAATAAAGTCAATGACAAATTAGAACATAACTTATCATACTTTCCTAAGTTAAACTTGGGCAAGAATAATAAAGAGTGCACTTGGGTGTTTAATGTCCCCCTCATGCTCTAGGACACAAAAGCATGAGTAGACACCTTTCTTTGCTACAATTTTAACAGAATTGCCCTCCATTTGGATATGCTAAGGAGGGAAAAACATTAAAAATATAATATTAAATGTAAAATAATAATAATGGTAACTACTATTCACTAACCCAAGCAAACTAGAGCTCACCTAATGCTAGCTCACTAACTCGATCAAACCATAGTCACTTGAACCAACAGTTATTAGAATATTTATATTTTTGTTTTTAAATTTTCTATATATTTAAAAGTGAAATTAATCATCAAAATTTAAAACAAAATTTCTTGAGAAATTTATTGCTAAGTTCGAGATCAATAAAGGTTGGTTAGAATAAATTAATTGCAATATAATGGTTAAGTAAGGTTGTCACTTGTCCCTTCCCATTTTGGCATTTTTATTGACAAATTAAAGGCCTGTTTGGAAGACATTGACTATGCTACACTACTTTACCTCGAGCAATCATCATCCTTATTCTTTACACTAAGGATATCATCCCACTAATCTTTACAAGCAACTATGAATTCTCAACGATTTATGTTCTAGCACTAATATGTCAATAAACACCAATAAGACAAAGATTGGATAATCAAATCCAAGAAGATTGCATATGTTTATTTTGTGCATGAAAATAACAACTTAGAGGAAGTTAATGCATATAAGTAGCTTGGAGTAGAACTTCATCACAAGCTTAATTGAAATTATAGTATTGAGAAAATGATTAATGAAGGATGGAAAACCTATTTTGGTTGTAAGAATAAATGTAATAAGTGGATTTCTACTTACAGAGAAAAAAATTTATGCAAGACACATGTTGCTCTAGTTATGTTGTATGGATGTGAAGATGTAGCATCTTCAAAGAATATTGGAGGAAAATCAAGAAAATCAAAAAGTGTTTTATAACTTGTAATTTTAGAACTAAAAGTAATACACCCTATCCAATCCTACTCTTAGAAGCCAGTCTCCACCCATTGAGAGTATGGCTATGAATATATACCTAATTTACAAGCACAAGATAACTAACATGAAAGACAAGAGGCTTCCTAGCATTGTTTCAAATTCTATTGAAATTCACTTATGGATTAAGAGAGAGTGGCATGAAGATGCTAATTCTTGGTTGAACCATTGAAGATTAGAAGAAGAGGTCACTCTCCAAAGTTTTGATACCATTAAAACTACTATTACATCAAAATTTAAAGAAAAATGGGAGTGCATCATTAACCCCAATCTCAAAAATCAAAAGTATCTTTCTATTATAGCTAGCTTAAAGAAGAAATATTGCATTGCTAAAAAGAACAAACTCTCACAAGCTTCATGATAAAACAAGGCGTTGGTCAAATTCTAAAATGAAGTAGGATGAAATATTTTCCATCTTTGTGATACTAAGAGGGTGGAGGATGAAAAATACTCTCCTAAAATGTCTTATATATGCCCATATTAAATCTCAATTTCAAAATATTTGCACTTACTATGTCCATCTTCATAAATTGATTGCGCCGAGAGGTGCATTCTATAACCCAATATTAGATCGATGTGTGATTCTATGCCTACATTCAACGTGGATCTGACACATGTCACTCTTAAATCATAATAAAAATAATAATTAATGAAAGTTGTATATTGCATCTAGAGAGATTTGATCCCGCTTCGTAGAACCGTAGTTAAGATGGGTCTATACTGGTAACTAATCCTAATTAAAAAGATGTAGGATATTTTTTCTCAAATCTTTTCGATCTTAAAAACAAAATATTAAAGCAAACCAATTAATGGACCAACTCATCCTAGTTAAAAGGAATTAGGAAATTTTCTCTCAAATATTTTCTAATAAAAACAAAATATTAAAACTAATCAATTAATAAATCAAAATCCTTCATAGTGAAGGATAATCATCATCATCATTAATACATTTAAAAAAATAAAAAATAAATTAATATGTTTTTAAGGTCACGGCCAAGCCAAACACCAAATTGGTGTATGAGACCCCCTCAACCCAACGATTTTACTGGTAAAGTCTATACATGAATTTTATCAGAATTTGCATTACATCAACAATCTAAACTATTAGGAGATTTAAAATAATTTCATTGTAACAATATTGTCAATTTTAATATATTAATATATACATGAATTTATATAAGGGCTTTCATTACATAAAAAAATCTCAACTATGAGGAGATTTAAAATAATATTGTCAATAATTGCCAATAATATTGCCAATAGGAGATTTAAAATAATATTGTAAATATACACACCAAAAACTGTTTTCCATTAGTATAATCACAATATAAATACAATTACAAGTAGCTTAAGATAGATAACTATCTTAATATCTCAACTATCCGTAACAAACTCAAATCCAAACCAATTATATTGTAATCATTATTCCAACACCCTCCCATAATGCTTACATTACAAATATTATATCATAATTACAATACTCAAATTTCAACATAGATATTTTTCTTGATATGGTCTTCATCAACACTCCTATCCACTCTGAAATCTTCTGGTATACGCTCTGTCTTCTCCACAACTTTGAGCTTCCCTTTCAACTCATTTAAGATAACAACGCTTTTGACCATCATTAATGAATTTGTAGAATTGACGCTTCTCGTCCTCCTGAAGGACAATCTCGATATAGAATTATCCTATGGATACACTACCATCTGTGAAATTTCCCTGAAGAGAAAATTTCGACAGTTATATAGGATAGTGATATGATTACTGGATATTTTCAGTAGTAAATCATACAACTGACCTTTTTAATCGCACATACAATAATATATACAAGGATAACCTATAATTGATGATCTTAAAGCACCAAAGTACAACAAGTCCCATCAGCATATAACAAACTATGCATAACCAAACCGATGAGGTGTTCTTGTGGCACCAAAGTACGTCAAGAACCACTGATTTGAACTATGTTATTTCGCACAATTATTGATTCTGGATAATACAATTTTTGCAAACAAAATACATTCACAATAATTAATATAATTATTACTATAGTTGTTTGTCTTTGCTTCTGATGAACTCCCCGGGCACAGTGCTTTGAATGGGCATTAATTTTGTCACCACCACCATTCATCTAACAAAAATATCAAATAAAACACACAGGCAGGGATCCACATTGGTCTCCTTGCAATCGTTGATCCTAGAAAGGTCTTTCATTATTCAGATTCTTAAGTTTCCATACATCAATTTCCACCCCAAGTCATTTTATTTGGGCATTCAATGTTGTTCTTTCAAATCAATTCATGTAAAAGTATTTGTATGAAAAGTTTTCATTGAAAAATTCTCATTCCTCTGAGAAAGAAATAGATACCACAGTCCATGCTAGACGTAGACATGATGATTTCAGTGGATCTACACTCTTTAGTGATTCAAATTTGATTTTCAGCAACACACTCTCACGGACAAACCAACAGTTGTAGCTCTTTTAATCTTGGAATGGTGGTGCCTCCTTTCTCACTAGACAACGGACAACTAATGCGAATGGATGGAGTTACAGGTGGATAGAAAATTTCCTTCACGAGATGATTCTCGTTAGTCACGTAGCCACGCCGCACCTCATGTAGACAACAGTGATCAAAATCGTCTAGCAACAAAGTCGATCTTACACACAACAATTCACACAAAATTACAATCAAACAAGCATACACATGAAAAATATATTTTCACACCTTTCACATACTCCTAGGCACTCCTGTGAGGGAGTTAAGCCCAGAGCACTATGCTCTGATACCAAATTGCAAATCAAGATACACACCAAAAATTGTTTTCCATTACGTATAATCACAATATAAATACAATTACAAGTATCTTAAAATAGATAGATATCTTAACTACACAATCTAGAGAGTAACAAACTCAAATCCAAACCAATTCTATTGTAAGCATTATTCCAAAATCAATTTTAATAGATTGATATATTATTCATTTTAAGGTATAGAGATTATGATAAACATTAATGTTTGGATTTAACGCATCATAGTCTCATACATGGATTTGGTGAATCTTATATATATATATATATATATATATATATATATATATATATATATATATATAGTGTGTTAACCTTAGAATATATTATCATGATGATGAAGAAGAAAATTAATGTTTTAGAAGGAAAATTGTAGTGTTGAAGTTTCAATGTTGTTGAAGTATGCAAATTTTACTAGTTGAGCAACCAACTATCCACCATTTTTTCTTTTGTTACTATACATTATTAAATTATTAAATGGCATTCTTAAAAGTTTAATGTATGTTTAAAAGTTCAATGTTTAAATTTTTTATATTTATTATTATTATTCTTAACATTATATATAAAGAGAAACTAAAATATGTACAAATTCACTTTAACTTTAACAATAATCATAATTTTAATGTTACAAGACTTCCTCAACAATAATTGTAATTTTAATGCAACATAGCTTCCTCTACACTATAGATTAAAATTCAAAGAGGACATTGTAAATTAAATGGAAAGGAAAGACAATGAAGTTATTTAACAATCATATATTATATATTTTAACTATTATTTTAACTATAACAATAATCAATCGTGTAAAAATTAGAAAAAAAAAAATCAATCATGAAAAGAAGCTTTTAAAGTTCATCACCTTGAACTTTAAAAACTTGTTTTTTCTTTCGCTTGGTGTGTCTACCTCTTCCCTTGTCGTAACATTTGTCCTCATTAATGTCTTATTTTTTCTGAAGTCTCCCTACCTTCGTTTGTTTTCTCATGTCCTATGTAATTTAACTCTTTGATTTCATCACTAGTTCTTCCATTATTTATTGATCACTTTCTTATTCTATTATTAAACAACTTCCATCACTTCCTTAGTTTCAATATCTTTCTTTATTATCCCCCCCTAATTATTTTCATCTTATTTGTTCATCCTTATCCTTATCTGATCTTTTGATCAATAATTAATCCTTTTACCTTTATTATTAACATATCTTCATTCTCCTACTTTTCAACATTCTTTTTCTACAACCTTATTAATCTCATTTGTCATTTGTTTATTTATCTATCCTAACAATTAACAATCATATCTTTTTTATTTTTCATTTTTAATTAACACATAATCTAATTCTTATTTCGTTGGTATCTATTAATCTATTTATTTCTCCACTTTCTTTTAGTTCCCCTTTTAAAAATATTCTTCACTATGCCCAACTATCCTCATTCATTATTTCATTTTATTGTTATTTTTATCATTTATTACCAATATGAATCTAGATTATTCCATTATTCATCTAGTCATTAATAATTCCATTTTTTCTCCCTAACGGTCATCTCACCTCCCCTTTTTTCAATAATAATTAAGCGTAATGGCTAAATCCTTTTCTCAACAGTCACAACCCTAATTTTTTCTTTAAATACAAACCTCGGCTCTTGTTTCACACATGTTAAGCTTCAAATGTCCTTGATGATGAGTGGACTGTCCACTTGAAACGTTGGGCATTTCAAAACACTCACACACAACGATTATCCAGAAATCACTTGAATATCTATAGTATATTACACATATGATTAGATCAAGTTATATAAAAAACGCAACAACAAGGAATTTAATTCTATGATAAGACTTGTTAAAATATGGGAAAACTATTATACATAATTTGATTTTGGTATTATGCTTTATATTTGCATGCATTAAAAAAAATTGATAACAATAAATGAACAATATTTTCCTCTAAAGTAGGTGTTATGTTTATATACAAATTAATAATTCATAACAATAAATCAACAAAATAGACAATATTTTCTCATAAAATATGTATTATGTTTATATGCAAATGAATGAATAAGGGTGGAACTAAGACAAGCATATATTTTGAGTGGAAATAACTCGATGGAGGAAACATATATGAATCTAGTATACAATTTATCAAGTGGCGAGGTAATTTGAACAAACCTACACCTTTACACTGTGGATTTGTATAAGTGCAACTAAGGATAGTGAAACTATTTAGTAGAATAGACCATATATAACAACCATAAGGGGTGGAACTTTGACATGAATCATAACTTGCCTAACAATTCTATAATAACATTAAAAAATGACCTAGAGTGACCACTTTAATGTGGTATGGAACTATAAGGTGGTTCTCAAAGCAACAAAATTCTTATGTGAAATTAACGATATGGAGAAATCCTAATGGGTGGAACTTTAATAATGAAAATAGTCTAAGTGGCCATTTGAGACATCTAAGTGGTCATTCAGGACTACAACTATCTCAAAAATGGTTTTGAACCTTGTTAGATTTATAATAGCTTTGCAAGTCCTAAACTTCTAATGTACTCTTCAAGCCCTTCTCATGTGTTTTTGGAAATTTTCACAACCTTAAAATCTTTATTGTGGGGCTACCAAACACATATAAGTTGGAATAAACTTTGTAACAGTGCAAAAAACAATGCCCAAAACAAAGTCCATATGTGAAAGTCGTGGCCCTGGGAAGTTAAGATACTTACTATGCTTCCCAAGGCCTACATTCCATTCCCTACCTTAGTGACTAGGGTTAGGGTTTTGGGCATTATTGTATAATGTAGTTTTTTCCTCTTATTATGGGATTTTTGTGAATGAGCATAGTCATCACATCTCTTCTTAGATATAAACTACCAACATTCTAACAATTTTATATTCTATGTATATTCTAGTATTTTCATTGCCAAATTCATTAATAGAATTTGACATTCACTATAATACTTGTTCAATATTGTTCTTGTGTTATCTTTGTATTATTATGTTCTTTCATTTCAATCTCAACTCACTTTCAATAAGTAGTATTAGAACAATATTCTCTCTATTGTTTTTCTGTGAATGTTCTTGACAAGATTAGGGTATAGGGAGTTGAATATCGAACTAATCAATCATGGTGAAAGGATTCCCTTGCCAATCCAAATGGCCTCTCATCGCAAGTGAAATGAACGATGATGGAGCATGAGATCCTATCAAGTTGTTTCTCCAAGAAGCCCTAGAATGAAATAAGAATGAGTTGATGGACCATTTCACTAAGATCCTTCAAAAACTTCCAATAGGGATGGAGGCACCTTCTCCAAGTAGCCATTTTGAAGGAACGACACCCTTAAAGGTGTTGGTTGTGGAGCCTGATTATCTTCCTGATTCATAGGTCCTTGCTTTCAGTCGTGTTTATACCCCATGAAGTATTTACACCCTAGAAGTATGTACACTCTTCCACGCGGGGGAGTGCAGAGGGGGGGTACCCCCTCTGTGGGGTCCGAGGGGGCTATCCCCCCAGCTGGGGGGTCTGGGGGAAAGAAGGCCCCCAACGGGGGTTTGGGGGCGAAGCCCCCGAAGGAAAAATTGCCTTGTAAATGTATATTGTAATTTCATTATAAATCTGGACCATTCATTATAAGGTCACAGATCTAACGGTAGAGATTATGTTAGGGTTTTTTTCCTTAGAAGGCAACCCTCTTTTATGAGGGAAATATATTGCGACTATGGTTGATCGTGAATATTGTATTCTGAGATAGGATATTGTGAGAGAAAGAAGAGGAAGTTACAGCAGGTTTGTTGTAGGTTGTATCCCTTCATATGTTGGATAATAATAAAGGAAGGACCTGGCAATTTCTCTGGTGGACGTAGCCAACATTGGGTGAACCATGTAAATCTATGTCTCTATTGTATTGTATATCTTTTGTGTTTTGTTTCTGCGTTTGTTTTATTTTATTGCTCCACGGTCCTGTTTTTCTAACAAAAGGTACAAGTTAACTTTGATCATCCCTCTATTTCAAGGCAAGATAGGTGCAAAGGATTTGGAGAAATGGTTAAGTATGACACAGGATTACGTCTATGTTTGCAACTTTTCCAACAATGATAAGATCACTTTTGCACTCATAAAGACCCTTCCTCATGTCAAACATTGATGAACAATGTTGGAGTACCTTTCATACAAAACTAGGTATTCGAGACTTTGAGTGTCAACTAGTTATAAAAACACTACAATGGCCTAGATAGATACATGTAACAAAAATGGAGTTTATGAACATCTCTTCACTAGGTGTTGCTTACCAATATGTCAACAAGATTGAGCAAAAATTTTAGCAAAAAGGTAAGTAATATTTTGGGGTTAGAAATGATCTACTCTAGTGGTGCTTAAGGTTTCTAGCCTCATGCATTGTGGCGGATCACATGAGCATAGCATCATCCATGAAATTGAGGTGAGATAAAGTATTAGTGTCTTTGATGAAGACTTGTCCCTCTGAGCCTACTTGATTCCATAACATGTTTGAAACTTCTTCCTAGGTCCTCTACCATTAGGATGCATAGAAAATGGGATAGAGGGTCTCCTTGCCTAATTCCTTGAGAGGGGTTGAAGGTGAGTGAAGGGGAGTCATTGAAAAGTATTGAGAAGAATACTAATAAGACTAGGTTTCCTATCCAGGAGATCCATTCAGAGCAGAACCCAAAGGCTTTTAACATTTGTCCAATGAAATTCCAATTGAATCTATCATAGGCCTTAGAAATGTATAGCTTGATTAGAATGGAAAGGGATCAAATGATCTTCAAGGAGTGAATTGCTTCATGGGATACTAGTATTTCCTTCATGATTTTCCTTCCTTCAATGTAGCCCCTTGTTCATGGGAAGCAATTTTAGACATGATGGGTTTTAGTCAATGGGCCATGACTTTTTTTTTTTTTTAAGTAAAAAAGAGAGAGTGGATCCTTTATATTATATCATAAAAAAATATACAGTTGTCCTTGGGCTGCCAGTTGTTCCGCCAAAAAATAGAAACCAGAATAGTTGGTAGCCCTGGATGACTATGTCAAAATAGGCAAACCGCCATATGCCCTGCCCGGAGGAAACCAGGACAAGTGGCGGTCCATAATATGCAGAATTGTCCATGACAACTTAAACTAAAAAGCAACTAAACATAAAAGAGGATTTTTAACAGACATAATCCCCAACTGGAGCTGAGAAACTAACCAAAAC